>NW_019773626.1:613870-629285 GCF_001039355.2 Lingula anatina | reverse complement strand
GGGGGGGGGTACAAATTGATTATGAAACAATTACTATATTTCAAATTTTATTTAATAAATATATTGCAATATATGTCATCACAACTTCATGGTAATTTTCAACAGTTGTTTCCAAGGATAATCTTGACATTGACAAGATGGAAGTGCCATCAGTACATAAACACCTACCACCCATAGTAGACAGTAATGATCCCTCACGTAAGCTTGATAATCACCAGCATGATAATGATAGTCACTAAATGTTAATCCCTTTCATTTATCATTTTCAAAGATTGGTAATGGCTAATATCGTCTGTTCCCCTCTCCGCGAAATCCATTTAGTTTGGTTTAGTTCAAAATTCCGCGCACGCGGTGTCAAAACTTTCCACATGGGTGCCGACATTAAAGCCTACATTTCCAACCAATCAAGCGCCATAAATAAATCACGTGCTACGGTTGTGACTAGATATTGTGTTGAAACGCAGCTCTGTCGCAATGGTTGAAATGCGACGTTCCTCTGACGCATCGTTCGTCCAGTCCGCGACCACGTTAAAAACGAGAATTCCGGAACAAAATATAGTACCAGAAAATTTTATAACTGGACGCAAAAAACCGGAATTCCGGTAAAAACCGGAAGACTAGCATCCCTGTGGGTATATATAAATATATATTGACAGTTAAAGTCTCCTATTCCACTGTGACTCACCAGTTCTGCCTTCTGTTTAAAACCAGTAAAACACATAATGAGGTTTTGCATGGAGGTGCAGTACAGTGGGCGGGAGCTAAAGGGGATGTGCTGAAATACAAGGTAAACAAATACAAAGAGGTATATAAAATTGTTTAAATTTTTTTTTTTATTCATAAAACAAACATACATACACACAAAAAAAGGAAGCAAAACAAACCTGGTAAAAAGGACAAAAAATTGACCTATCACATACATAACATCAAAATTTCTGGAATATATAATACAAAACCCAACAAGTTTCTTATAGATTTATTTATATATTTAATGAGAACAAACTACCCAATGGGCACGCATACCCGTCTTTCAATATAGAGAGCACTGTGCCACAATATGACCAAGAATAAAAGAAAGCCTAATCATTCAGCAACCAGACTTTTATTTAAACAACAGTAAAGCTTATTTACAATACTTACCTCTTGCTTGAAGAAACAGATTCAAATGTATAACAATAAAAAATTATTTAAACAATTTTTGCAAAATCAAAATCTTTTAACATTTCCAGCAACAACATCCCTCACCTAACTAGGATTTAGGATATTTGTGTTCTAATCTCTCTTTAATATGTAAATAAGGCTTCGTTCACATGCAATGTCTATTTTCTAAATTCTATTTTCTATTTGCGGCATGTCTTATGATCACGGTCTGTGCACTGAATATCCCGCCGCGTAATTACTGGCAGCGTGAGCCAGTTACTATAAGTTACTATAAGTAACTGGCTCGCGCTGCCAGTAATTACGCGGCGGGATATTCAGTGCACAGACCGTGATCATAAGATAGCGCGAATAGAAAATAGAATTTAGAAAATAGACATTGCATGTGAACGAAGCCTAAAATCTACAACTCATGAAACCAACCTCCTTTTTAGAAGCACTTGAAATAACCACAGGTGGTCCTGCAATTCTGACCTCCTCTCCCCTCAGCCTAAAGTAGGTTCCGTCATTGAAATTGTCTGTTACAAATACTGTGTCATAGTCTGCATCCCTGGCAAAATCCATGCCACTCTCTGAGTAGAAGACAGGTAGGCCATATTGCTAAAATAAAAGAAAAAATGTTTAGGCTGATTACAATTCTGGTAACTTGGCAAAAGCAGACTACCTGAGAGTCATTGCAAAAAAACTGAATGGTTAATATTTATAGGAATTAATCAAAATCCAATATGCAACACAAAGAAAAGTATCCGTAAATTCTATACTAAGAAGTTGTACAGCCACTAATAAAAAAATCAATGAAATTCTGAAGAAACTGGCAGTGCAACTGATGGCTGGACTGCTGTGTATAGAAAGTCTGAGGCACTACCAGTGTTCAAATTGGCATTTCTTTTTAAGACATTAATCTTTTACATTTGCTTTCTAACATCTGAAAAAATACACAATAAAATTAATTAATTACATTCACAAAATGATAGCAATAACTCAAACTGGTGTATAATATACAGTACCTTCACAGCTCCCAAAAGTTTTGGATGCCTTTCACAGCAGTTATTAATAATAACAAATCGCTTTTCTTCCAAACTCCTCCTCTCTACAAAAATGAAAAATAGATCCGTGCTTCAGTGATCAACTTCTGTCAGTTTTCATGATCAACCCAATCATTTAAAAATCCAATTAAGAGACACAAAGCATTTGTTTCAAGAAGCAAAGGAATCTGAAACCATGCCATTTGGTTTCTCAGCTATAAAGGAAGCCCATAACTTTACCAAAGAGAGAATAGCGACATTTCATTAAGAAAAAACAAGTCTTGTTCTATTAAAATCCAATTATTCAATATTCTGACACACGTCATTTCAAACGAACAGATACACATACATGACAACTTTTGATGTATAAATATTTTGGAGGCTAAATTAATCAAAAGTAGGATTTACCTTCCCTGGACTCAGCCAAAGTTTCCATGCTACAACTAGCGCTCGTACTGCACAAGGAATCCGCCATTTTTTCTTTTTCTTCTGAATCTCTCAGGAGGCCAAATCTGTTGGCCACTTGGTCCTGAATACCTTAACTTTCGAATCTAAAACAACCATGCAACGCGTGTGTTTTAATTGAACTGGAAGCTATAATTTTACGGCTGATCCAAACGTAAACATCACATTTCGAATTGCGGCGGCTGTTCAAAATTGACCTAATTTCGTATTGGCTGTCAAGTGGTCACATGGTACCCACAATGCACCGCTAGACCGGAAGCACGAGTGTCTGACAGGAGGTTGTGTGAGTTTTACGTTTACTCTACGCATTTAATTTGATTGGAAGAATGCAGTCTTTTAATGAACAGTGACGTGTAACTCACAGAAGAATTACCCCCTTTTGTTAACTGTATAAAACGACAGAGTGAACATTGAGTGGAAGCGACATAGGTTGAAGAGACTCTCGTAGTTTATAAACACGATTTAAATTACGATGTCTCTCCATGCAGTCTCTGTCCCTCAGATACTGGATTTTGTACAGATGAACTTAAAATTCTGGGTGGATGCATTGAAATAAAATGGGAAGTTTGTGCTAGAATTTGGTCTGTTGTGGATGTAATACTTGGTATAAAACCATGGGAACGAATCCAAACGAACATACTGTAACTTATTTTAAATGTGTCAGTTGAGACGTTATACACAAAGAGGCCTTCACAATCACAGCTAATGTAAGATTGATTGAGACCATACGAAAAACGGGAGAAACCGACAAAGACTAAAGGGAAAGCCCAAGGAAAACCAAAGATCTCCCAAATTAACAAGTGGGTTCTGAAATAATGGCAGACAAGTGAGTGCAGTGCGGCAGTTAATAAAAGCTGAGATAATTTATGCAGGCATTTTTGGTCACCTCCTTCCATACTTACGGATTTAGTGAAGGACCTTCCTTCGACTTGTGAAATTAGAGTTTTGACGAGCTGAAACATAGTTCTAAACAGTACCAAATGGAACCCTTCGCCCTCTAAAATACCTTAACTTTTTTGGGCTCTTCACCGGGCCCTAGGCCTACACCCAACGGTCGGCTTCGCATCCGCAGACCTCCCTTCAAATAATCAGCTGGATTCGCTCCTGCGATCAGCTTTGTTATATAAGTGGGATTTTTTAAAAATTCGGGTCGCCTCGCTGGGTAAATAAATGTATAGGCCTAAGATAATCAACTAGGAAGAACGATGAAGTCAAGGTCTGTCTAGTCTTTGACGTCAAATAGCTGGATAGCATCCCATAGAAATAAAATAAAAATTATTAAAAATGATATAGCCTACATGCGAACCGAGCATCGGTGGAGCGTGGATTCCCAGTGACACATATAAACCACGTTTACAAGTTCCTTATACGACTCAAATAAATTCGACATGCGAAGGAATAAACTGAATAGATCACTCGATCAGCGGTAAAAGAGCTTTAGACTGCTCCTTTCTTTAAAGTTTTGGTCAAAAATGTAACCTACTTTCGTTACCTACTTTTCTGCCCCATTGATATAGGCCTACAGCAAAGAATGCTAGCAGAAAATCCGTTTAAACATCATTTTCAGGTAAAATTCAAAAATACCATTTGGTAATTCTCTTAGTTATGCTACTTGAAACTATATGCTGGCATTTGGTTGGTTTTTGTGGCAAAAATTGACTTTATATGCATCTTTAGCATGGCCGTAGACGTACAGTTCTGAACATGTTGTTTTCACACGATTATTTGATCAACAATGTTCTGAAGATTTGTTTAAAGCATTCTAAATGTGGTTGTGCAAACTCCTTATCTCGTATTACATATCTGATCTTTTTCAATCAGTCACAGTCCCGACCAACAATGTTGACACAAAGGTTTGAGGACTTTTCCGCTTATATAATTATGGTACTTATCAGTCCTGATATATTCCGTCACGCCTGGTACCACGTGCACCCTGAGATTCATACTCATTGTGGAAACCGTTGTAACTTGACAGAGAGTTCCTCATAATAGGGAGTCCGCTTCCCATTCATTTGCACAGGTAAACCTCGCCCTAGATTTTGGCCCACTTAGGTCAGGTTAACCCTAACCATTATAACTAAATGGAGGGCGGACTTTCTGTTACGCGGACCCTCAGTTTCGTTTCAAGGATTCCATGTTCAGTTATAGACAGCAGCTACCACTAAGACTTCATGTTTAATTCAGGGCACCTGCTGCCATGTGGCCTTGTATATGTGACCTTATTGAACCGATCAGTCTCCAATTCTGCATCTTCAAACAAAATGAGTAATATTTTTACTACACTGTTTGGATATACGGAGGTAACTCCAGAACTGTGGGACAAACGAGGAAAAATTAAAAGTGTTGTTTAATAACACTATTTGTCATTGCATATTTTGGAGGCTTTCAGACGTGTACTGTGTGGTGCAAGAGTGTGACGATGATCGATCGAGAAAAAAAGATGGATGTTTCGATGTGATTTATTCGTAACACATAGGCCCTATATACCGCAGCTCCCGCTCGTCAAATTTTAATTTACCAAAGATTATAAAAAAGAAATAACATTTTATAAATGACAGGACAACACATCAACTTTTAACATTAAAATTGTTCTGGGACCATTTCAATTTATCAAGTTCGAAAAGGTGAAATCGCATGTAGCATTTTTGCGGTCACCAAGAATGTGCACGTGGCCAAGTTCACAGGAGACGACGTGATCTCGCGCCATTTCATGCTGCTGCCCTGGATCTCGCATGTGGACTGATGTCTCAATAAATAGCTGCCTGATTACAATAGAGATATGTTCATGTTGATTAATGCGGCAAGCCAACAGGCAAATGATGGTGATATTTGTGGACGTATTAGTATACCCATGCTACATTAAAAAGGGCAAAGTTACCTAGCTAGACATAAGCGTGATTACTGTCAGTGAAGACGGTGGAGACTCAATGGTCACATGGATGCGCAAACCGTTTCAATAGGTAGGCTTTTGATTATTTAAAATATTCATTATTTTTATGCTTATTGATATTGATAATTATTTCATCTCTTAAAAAGTCTCAGGGAGAAATTTCCCCAGTGCACTTTGTCCAATATTTCAGTTGGTTCCAATTTCTTTTTGGAACTATCTGCAGTTACCTTGCAGGCGTCCACCTACTTGAGTGGTCGGTATCACGCTATTTTGCTGAATATATCTCCATAATCAGAACAGTAGGATAATAAGCAAAGTCCTTTTTCATAAAGTAAACTACAATGACAAGGTAGGGTCTACTGAACGGAAAGCTAACCGTTCAGAAACGCAAACGTACTACGCGCACTTGCACACCCTTGCAGATGCACTCTCACAACTACACATGCACAAGCGTACGCGTGGTAAAACACACATGCGTGTTCAGCAATGCAATTACAGAACTATAACAAAAGTTGAACGGGCGGAAGATATAATTATTTAGCGTATACGTAGGCTAATATCTCTTCAACTGAGAAAAAGATCACATATAGGCCCTATATCTACATTTCATACGAGCTGAGGAATGTTGCCCTTTGTCAATAACATCAGTAAACCAAATGTTTAAAACAGCGTGAAAAACTTAACCACACATCGCACCAGGCAAAAAAATTCAACGCCAAATCCATCTGTGAATCGAGATAGGTTGAGTCGTTTCCACAAAGAGGTTTTAGTGAGGAGATTGGTCTTTTCCATCGTGCTTTACGCAGCACAGCGTCGGACAACCACCATACGAGAACGGTAAAAAAAAGACCTTCCAAACTTTTGAAACGTGGTTCTGACAGAAAGAAACAGACAATATACTCGGCAGTGTAGACGGAGGCGAACAGTGGAGCTGGCAATGTACCGGTAGAAGCACTGGACAATTTGGTCAACCTAGATAGGCCTACCACACTGAAGTCGGCAATGTGACAAGAATGAAGATGATAACTGTGAAGATGCATTTAGAGCAAATGTATGGAAGCTGTGATGATGACGAATACGACGACATGATGATGATGATATGATGAATGTGTTTTGTTGCTTAAATTCGAGGTAAAGACCAACCAAAGACGAGATGGTTGGACGAGGTGAGGGAAGCGATAGGCGGACTCCAGAAGGCGAGACAACTGAGTGAAGACCCGAGTTGGATGGGGATGCTTTACACGTGGGTATCTAGGAGTTTGCCACGACTCGGCGGCAACAGATGACAATGTAAGCCTTATGTTTTGTCCTTAACTCTAGTCATAATTATAAATATATCGCAAATAAGACATTTTTGATTTACTAGAAGCAAGAACAGAGGAGACGCAAAGCCATCAACACGCAGCAGACTGGCTGGCGAGGCCCCTTGATAGTATAGACATACTGAAAAAATAATAAAATCCCTGGAGAAACTTGTCATATTAATCATCAAATTATCAACGACTTTATTTGTTTCCTCGTGTGAGAAAGTGGTATTAATATTTGTGCTCTTGTGTCCAAGTTCATGTTAGGTCAAGGACTGTGAGACCTGGTTCCCATCCCTAGATCGATCTAACAGGATCGGTCCATCTCCAAGCGGCTAGACGTCTAGGACGCCCACTAAAGCTGCAAAACGATAGTTAATCACCCCCTATCAGCCTCAGCAGGCGTGACAGACATCTAAGCCGCCCAAGTTAATTGGAATTAGGCGAGAATCCCCTCGGAGAAAGTTCGATCCAAAGTTAGTACGATAGGGTCTGGGAATGGTCTCTAAGACTGGGTTCCCATGCTTAGATCGATCCGTCTGGATCGACCTAACTTCCTGGGGGTTCACGCTAAATTGCTATCGGCTGAAGAGGCTTATATGTCTGTCAAGCCTAGCGAATCAGCTAGAGCGTAATTAACTGGGCCTTGCCGACAGCAGATAACAATTTAGTGAGACTCCCAGTGGAGATAGATCGATCCAAATATCTGTGGAAAATGTCCCTAAGTCGTGTACATTGGCGCCGATATGTAAAGCCACTTTGCAACCACGTCACTTCCGGGTGAACCCGATGGTGGGCGAGGGGATGCGCAGTTCGCAGTGAATTGTCGTGACGACATAGCGATTGGAAGTCTGTAGCTATACAGTATTTTAATTTGTATTTTCAACCCTGTTTTTGGTTTCAGTGCGAGTTTATGTGAACTAAAACATATAGCAATGCCTTAACAAAATCATGGTCTGAAGTCGGCGGATTTGGCCAACTCTCCATCTTCTGGTAGGACTACATAGCTCTAAGGACAACTGTCTCTTACCGGATATCCAAATGGTCATTGTCGGCCAGTGGGGCGAGTGGCGTCACATGCACAGCTCTGTGTATTAGTCCAGTCAAAATAAAGTGACTTTTCCCTTTCCCTTTTATAGAATATAAGACATTTGAGACGTTAAATTGTCGAAAGCACCACATTGTAATGTCGCCAATTCTTTTTTTTTTTTTAATTTTTTTTAATTTTTTTTTTTAATTTTTTTATTTTTAGGTCTTATTTAAATGAGCTTGCCAAGCATGACAAACATTACCAGTTTATTTTCTCTGGGAAACATTGGAAACGCACATGTCCTAAAGGGCGCACGCACTTTTTACATATCTATAGCTTTATCTGATTACCCGTCCTGGGTGGTTTTTTTATCTTTCAGACAACAAAACTACATATTGACTTATAGTGCTAATGTGATGTTAACTGCAAAGAGCATTCATCAAAAATACTCGCAAACTTGCCTTTTTGTTAAATGTAAATTGTACGTTTGCCTAGAGGCAACGGTTCAGGTAGACATGAATGACTATTAAAACCAGAATGAAAATATATCTGCATTGCAGACCTACAGTAAACAGAAATTCGGTCACATTAGATTAGATTTTGATTGCTATTAGATTATTAGTAGTGACAAATGTGGTAGAGCTTGGTACGACGTGTGCGTATAGACATGGGAATGTCAACAAATTGAGGTAAAACAAATGTTTCATCCCCCTCTTCGTCTCACACGATTACTAGCTTTACAAAATTCTGCAAGCAAAAACTGCTCCTATACAGAACAAAACTTTGGCATCACTTTTATTTTTCCTCTCTCGCTATAGAATGTGTGTGTGCGCTTTGTGTTTCTTTATTTTATTTAATTTTATTTTCAAAGTAATTAACACATTTTGGAATAAGCGAGGTTTATCGTATGAGCGAGCCTGAAATAATGGCAGATTAGTAAATGCGATGGGGCAACGAATGACAGCTAATTAGAGAATTAGTTTGTCCACTGATATTTTATAGTTGTTCTCGAATTACTTCACAACATTTTTGTCACCCCTGTACCTCACGCCTTACGGTAAGATTATCCTCATCTGCTATTTCACACATTAAGAAATTAACCTTGTGCCCCCCCCCCCCCCCCCCGCTTTCCCCGCCGCTTTTTCTGCAAAACCCTGGATCCCCCTGCACCCCCCCCCTTCTCTCTCCCCTATTTCAGTGCACTCGTGTCATCCATTAACGAGACGCTCTCGTGCCTTGCCCTCATCCAAGCTCGCCTAGTCCCCCAGTCCCTGTGGTTAGAGCACATTGGAGCCACAGGTCTGGACCGCTATCATGCCAAACGCTATCATATCATTCCAAAATTGTTAAATCGCTATTATATATAACATGGTCATGTAATGACATTGTTTGATGCACGTTATACCCGTGTAGCGGGAGATAGGTAGATCTGGGCAGGACACGTGTTATATGTGGAACTGAGGGGGGTTCTCACAGAACACGGCGCATACTGTCTGGAAAATTGTACCCGGCTGCCGGTGGGAGATTTCAGAGATTTCACTGTCGATGCACTTATATAATGTTTGATTAGGATATTGGTAGGGTTACGATGACATGAATGTGATATTGGACTGGTTTCACGGTCTTTGTATTAACGCTGACTAGAATACGCTGCTTGCAGATGGACATGACGCTCACATAACAGATCGCGTGGTAAGGAAATACTACTGGTTTCACTAACATATACGTTATTGAATATATATCTCAATAACAAAAAACTGTGCTGTTTGCATATTGTTTTAACACACTTAAATACTACAGAACATGGCATATTTCATTTTCTGACGAAGCCTGAGCTTGTTATCCTTGTGATATAATTTGACGAATCATGCAATCACGACACAAAACAGCAGCATGTCAAAATTTTCCATTAAGAGGTCGTTTAGTCATGAGACGTTATTTTACTTTTTTTTTTTTTTTTTTTTTTTTTTGTAAAATTAAGGACGGATGGCGATACCGAAAGATAAACGACTTAAGTCAGGTTTTTAAAAAGTCTACATGTATTTTTTTCCATCTGTGAGAACAAAAGAATTCACAACTGCTTGCTCAAAATGACGTTTAGCCGAAATGAAAATTAAGGAACGAATTAGACCGGGTTTTGACTTAAGACGACTAAGAAAATGGTCGATAATAAAGAGAAGATACTGAAGGAAATCCATGACAGCGGTATTTTTCTTCATCTCCACGCTCTCCGACAGATGGCGACAGCGTCGTCAGTTCCCACATGGCGTCCAATAATTAAATAACAATTTAATGAGCCCGCTGTATCTGCTGTGGTTATATGCTTACACTATGCGTTTTGCCATTGTATGGGACGGATTTGGGGCGATTTGAGTTGATACTCGATCATAGACTTGTGGTGTTTTGTCGGAATATATGGATTCCGGTAGAATTCTACCCTGAATCCACCTCTCCCTACCCTCTACCCTCTACCAAGGCCGCAGTTATTATTGTGGACATTTTTGGCTGAATCGACTGAGAGCCACAATGACTGTCTATTTATCTAGAAACATATTTGTGAATATCTGTGGAAAATCAATTTGTCGCCTTGGTAGAGGGTATCCTATTATTATTATTATTATTATTATTATTATTATTATTATTAACAAAAATATGAAGGATTTGGTAGAAAATGTTCAATCAAAAGTGAATTATCAAACTTGGTAAAAAGAAGGGGACGTAAAGAAAAATCAAAGATATACCGAAAATAAATATATTTTTAGAATTACGTTTAACGCCGTCAGACAAGAACGCTACAGTTAAAGCTTCGCCGCTTTGTCCTGGTGATATCCTAGTAGGGTTTTAACTCGTCTCTTGATAAACGGGCTTATCTATCAAATATAGCCGGGGGGTCCATTTTTGTGGTAGCAATATCTATTCTTGGTGCATTTTCTGTATTTTTATCCTCACCCAGTCGCTGTGGCGGACACGTTCCATTTCCCTTCAAGCTGCTCTAGGTGTTGAGATTCTGGTTTACTGCTACCACAAGTCACTGCTGGGCAATTTGTGGTTTTTGGCTGCTTGTTCGACAGAGGAGTACTGTAATCAGAGCTTGTACCCCAATCTTGAATCTTTATATCTAGCTTCAGCTTTAATATTACGTATCTAGAGACGGTTGCTGATGCGGCAGCAGTGAGGGGATGATCGAGGCGTGTCGCAATGCGCGTGCCACGCCCCCCTCTCTAGCTAAGGCGGTACCCAGTTCTATCCTTTCTGCTATAAAAAAAACGTCATTGCAAGCTACACTGGACAAAAGTAAGCAATGGTTTCATTCCTGTGTTCTACTTATTCCAGTGATTTTGCCCTCGTCTGCAACTTTTTACCTAATTTGACGATCATTTTTTGGAAGTGAAGCGAGGTAAAAAAAAATGCGCATGTCCCCCAAGTTCGTCGTCTGACGCTTTTTAGCTCAGTCTAATAAATGTTTGGATGTGTACCACAAACTTGTCATTATAACCATTGCTCAGTTACATTACACAACATCAGCAAAGAATCCATGGGTTGTTTTAAATCACTCTGGAACAATTATCTATTCTTCGGTCGACAGTTATATCGTTATTATTCAACGACATTTATATTAGTAGCCGTCGTGTAATCATTGTTTCAAAAAATATGAGGCGCTGACATGATACTACAAGACAATCATCGAAACACAGGTAGAGTAATTATTCCACCCCGAGTGTCAGGGTTCATTCCCAGTGAAAACCATCGGTTTTTAATATAACTTTCAAATCAGAGTGCATGTTTAAAAAATAATACAGATTCACCAAAAGAAGAATATATCATTAGAAGACCGAACAATGTACGTGTTTTTTCTATTATCATTTTACTTCTTAAGGCCTTGCTGCTAGAAATTTATCCAAGCGTTTCACTTTTCTTTTTCTTTTTTTTTTCTCACGATAAAAGTTTGATCAATTTTCTCAACAGTAGCTTATAGCTAACTAATTCGTGCCAAAGCAGATGCTCAGAAGACGAGCCCGTAATAATTGTCTGGCCAACCATAAAGCCATAGCAATCTCATCCCGACGGCGCCAAGACAGCAACCTATCCCAGGGAGCTCCGCGCGGGGTACACGCGCTTCCAATTGTTCTATCTTATGTTACCGACCCTGTGTTTAATTACTCTCAGACCACATGGTCCGCTACAAGTCTGTTATAAAACCATTGTATTCTTTAATCTTATATACTTTTTATATACTTTTTAGAGGCCCCTGCTATCAGGGAGACTATTGGTGCGACTTTTTTCCAGAAACCGAAGGGAGGGGGGGGTCACACGCACACCCCAAAATCCGCCACTGGTAGCGAACTGGACCACGATGGGAAATCTCCTCCTTTTTGATGAGCAACTAACAACAAGTGCCTCATCCAGGCTAAAATGCTACAAATTATTTCGCGGGTGCTCTGCCGTGGGTCTGAATTCGGTTGTTGTCTATCCTTTTCTCGTTCCCCCCTTTTTTTTTAGAAAAAAAATCTCCGTGTTAGCAATCCAATCCTAATTGTAAGCGCCAGCATTAATGGACGCGGACCGACCGGAGCGTGTGTGGATGTAATCTAATTATGTGAACTAGCGCCGCGTGTCACTGCCGGTGGTATTGTAAACAAGAGGGACTGAAGCCGGCGCATGACTGTTGGTTAAAACACTGTGCACGTGTGCAGGGGTGCCTGCGTGCACGTCATGTAACTCGGTTCCCTGCAGGGCTATTACACACTCGCGCGCACACGCAAACTCACACAATGATTAGAAGAAGAAAAAAGAAAGAAATAAGGAAAGAAAACGTTTTTTCAGCATTTCTACATATACTACATAGACGTAATGATAATAAGGGAATCTAAGAGTCTTGTGGACATTCACCCTATTCTGATTTTTTCTTTTGGTTCGGAGGGGATGTGGAACATTCAAAGCTAAAGCGTCTGTGCTGCCCCCCCTCCCCCTTCCCCTTGCTGGGTCATGTATTGCCTTTAAACCCATCTATTTAAAGAAATCATCAGCGTGCCAGTTGGGCACCTTTACATAAGTGTTACTGCAGCGGTGGGTAGCAAGCAAGCGTTTATTTCCCAAAGGTTGACTTAGAACGATTTTGCTTAAAACGTTCCCGAGCGCAGCCTCCGTCTCTAGCCGGCGCGGTGGAGTATACGGTACACTACTGTCGCGGCAGAAAATTACGACAAACAACTTTGGCGACTGAAACCTTCGCGTCGGCGCATTTCCCTTTCACGGGATGGTGTAGTCATTTTGAGGGCTTCTCGTTTCATAACTTTAACCTTAAACCCAGGACTTGTTTCCTTCTTAACTCTTGTAGTAATTTTGCAGCCTCTTCATTTCATCAACGTAGCCTTCGAAATTACGAAAAAAAAATCTTTAGCGATTTGAACTTATTTATCAGTCGGACGAGTTCGCTTAGAAAAATAGGGTGGCGTTACTGAAGTTTCTCTATTCAATAAATGCGTCTGGGTCTTTTCCTTCCTTAATCTCCGTTAGTAATTTCAAAATCGTCCATTTCATCAACTTAACATCAATTGTAAGTAACATTATTAAGCAAATGGAAGAACTCTGATTCGATTACGGGCACTTCAGTTCATATAAGGTATATATAAGCTGATCTAGGGGAATAATTTCCAGTGCGCAATTTGTACGCAGTACAGAAGAAATGATCTTGAATTGAATTGAATTCAATTTATTTCTGTACTGGTACATAGATCATCACGACCTTGTATAATATAATATACTAAGAATGACATGTCGGTTTCTTCTTTCCTTGATAAAAAATTCAATTTCCTTCTTTTTTTAATTATCTTTTTGCTGAAGGAGATTGTCAGTTGAAATGCACTTACATTAATCTAATTCGTTTATCCACATTCACTTATCTATTATATTTTATTCAGAAATATTTATTACTTATTCACAAATCTATCTATTTTTTATTTTCATTTCTAACTTTTTCCATTCTTTCAATCTCTCCCGTATCGGCAAACGAAGGGACGTATTCATTTGACTACTGACATAGTGTATTAGTCCAAACCCATCTCAACTCGAGTTAATTGTTCTAATGACGTCACGCAGCGCGTCCCGCCAGGCCCGCTCGTCTGTCCGTCTGTCTGCGACTGAGATCCGAGTCTCCAGTCTCCCCGAAATCTCCGCTCGACGACATCCTCGTTGAATTTTCATGACATTAAGTAGTGATGTTGAGACCCTATTGGTACGCACGGAGAGCCATGTGTGCCCTAGACGTGGATATCTCACAGGAGGATGTGAAATAATGTTAGTCCGTGGGGCCGGGAGATTGTTTATCCATTACAGGGCCCGTGCGGGGGATTTTGACACAGGGTATTACGATCGCTGATAGCGCAATTTCGCGTGCAATTTCTGCTGAACGACGAACGCAGCGCTCCAAACGCACGGGCTCTCTCCCGAGCTGCTCGCTTACCCTCTGGGCACTGACTTCTCAGAAAATTCAGTGCAAACGAGACGCCGGTAAAGCAATTAAGTCAAGACATTCTTTTAAATTGAGATATCTGCACAGAAGTATTTTTTCTGGATTTGTGGGAGACGTTGTTGTTGGATATTTTAGTATTTGTACTATAGACTGTAGACTAGACGCGACTGAGAGTCATCTGGCGCTACTGCGTCGCCTGAATTTTACTGGATTATACACAGAAGATAAGGTAAGATATAGTTAATAAAGTACAAACATGAGAAATGATAAAGTGTACTTAACGTTTTGAAGTTTTTGCTAAATATTTACTTTGAATTAGGAAGTGATACATTTTAGATATATTTTAAGATAAAGCGGAAATAGTTTGCTCGTGCGAGAAAGAGCATGGTGATTTTATCATAGGCTCAAATGGACGCTTCAATATAATTAATATCTAGCAAAAAAAAGCGAAATACCGTTTTTTAAAAATTTGAAGCATGCTATAATAACGCGTTAACACCAAAAGTCGCGTGGAAATCTTTCGACACTGATATTAAGAACACCCGCAAGATGATTGACGTGTGTAGCACGGGGAAACACTTGTTAAACAACCCTAATATTGTACTCGGGTGGAATCGAGGAATTAAAAGGCCATTTATAGGATTTTCATTTTTATGTACAGACACAGATGTGTCTGTACATATTGCCATCACCTGCGTCTGTCGTCGCCGTCGCCGTCCCTGTCGCCGTCGATGTCGCCGTCGCCGTCGCCGTCGCCGTGCACTTTCATCGTTAACACGATAAGTGGAAGACAGTTTTACTTTTTGGCTTTATATTAACAGAGCTGATGAATATTCATAAAACGCAGGTCAAGTTCGAAAATCAGCATGTTTGGGCAATTATTGTAGTATTTATGCTGTGTTTTCACTTTTTAGCATATATGCAACACTGTTAACACATTTCAAGGAAAACCGATAGGCCTGTTGTCATGAAACTCACAGGAGTAATTAATCTTACTAAAACGCAGGTCAAGTTCGAAAATCGGCATGATCGGGCCACTATTTTAGTAGTTATGCTGTTTTTTTCACTTTT
>NW_019773626.1:523245-611150 GCF_001039355.2 Lingula anatina | reverse complement strand
ATTTTGTTTTATGTTAAAAAAAGTGTTAAAAATGGAAATAAACCCATGTCAGAACAGTGCTGTCTTGTTTCACATTTCCTCAGATTCAATTCTTAGGCATGTTAACAGTCTCATTATTTAACTAATAAGACATGTTAAAGTGTTTGGTTGACATTTCCTGTATCTTTACAACATTATTAGTTGATTATGTAAAACTGATGGTAAACTTGTTATCATGTATTGTGTAATAAAGTTTCAAAAATGGAAATAAACTCATATCATTGCAGTTTGTCAGATGCAATCATTCACTATGTTTAGAATCTCAGAATGGAGGAAATTGGACATTTAACACTGTTGTATTTATATTTTTCCCATCTCATCAATTTTCTTAGCTGATCATATAAAGATGGCAATAACCTGTTAATTTTGTTTTATGTTAAAAAAATTGTTAAAAATGGAAATAAACCCATGTCAGAACAGTGCTGTCTTGTTTACATTTTGGCATTTTCAAGTTGTGACTTTGAAGTTCCATATGGGCCTGAAGACCTTTGCTAGTCACATTTTCTGAATATCCATGATACTAATATTTTATTATTAAAATTGATGGTCATTATGCTGTTAAACATTATGTAATATTGCATCAAAATTTGAAAAAAAAAACTATTTTGGGCACTGCTCCCATGATGACCATTTAAGAAAAACAATGTCACTTACTGTTCTCAAACAGTACAGTAAATATGTACAGATGTGTCTGTACATATTGCCATCACCTGTATCTGCCGTCGCCGCCGTCACTGTCGCCGGCGCTGGCGCTGTGCACTTTCATTGTAAACATGATAAGTGGAAGGCAGTTTAACTTTTTGGCTGTATGTTTACAGAGCTGGCATAAAACGCAGGTCAAGTTCGAAAATCAGCATGATCGGGCCATTTTAAGGGAAGTTATGCTGTTTTTTAACTTTTCAGCATATATGCAACACTGTAAACACATTTCAAGGAAAACTGATAGGCCTGTTGTCATGAAACTCACAGGAGTAATCGATCTTATTAGAACGCAGGTCAGGTTCGAAAATCGGCATGATCGGGCCACTGTTTTAGTAGTTATGCTTTTTTCTTCACTTTTCAGCATATATGCAACACAGTAAATACAATATAAGAAAAACAGATGGGCCAATTGTCATGAAACTCACAGGAGTGGTCATTCCTGCTAAAACGCAGGTTGAGTTCAAAAATCAGCTTAATCGGGCCATTATTTCAAAGAAATGCCGTTTTTTCACATTTCCTCAGATTCATTTCTTAGGCATGTTAACAGTTTCATTATTTAATTAATAAGATACGTAAAAGAGTTTGTTTGGCATTTCCTGCATCTTTACAACATTATTAGTTGATTATGTAAAAATGATGGTAAACTTGTTATCGTGTAATGTGTAATTAAGTTTCAAAAATGGAAATAAACTCATATCATTGCAGTTTGTCAGATTCAATCATTAAAATTTTGCATCAGAATTGACAGTAGCCTATTTTGTGCATAGTTATTTCCTGTTTTTTGTCTGTACATTTGACAGCTTTGCTGCCTTGTTTTCAAAAAGTAGGATCAAGTTTGATTTTGCGAAACGTAATATACTAATAAGCAATATAGCAATTAAGCAACGCAGGCTGTTAAGACGAAGGCGTACACTCGTTTATAATACATTTCTTCCATATATTGAACATATTAACGCATATTAACCGCGTGTGTGTGTGTGTGTGTGTGTGTGTGTGTGTTTGCCCTGCTTTCTGCACGTGCGACTAACGCGGTTTAAAGAAGCTGCGTGCGTGCGTGCGTTCGTGTGTGAATGCGTGGCTGTTTGTATGTGTGTGTGTGTGGGGGGGGGTGAGGGGGCGACTCCCCCGGCTCCTTCCTTACCCCTCCGGCTCCTTCACCTCTTTGTTTAAAAAAAAAAACAAGCTGAAATCATCACTATCTATTCCAGGGTGGAGAAGTAGAATGTGAGACAGTGGACTGCCCGAAGATGGACTGCTTTAATGTTATCCAGAGGCCGGGGCAATGCTGTCCGACATGCTTAGGTTAGTATGGATATTTCAGTATATAATTCAGGGTATTCTTAGCCAATCACATCACATTATTTTTGTTCATTGAATGATAATTGTTGGATACGTAATTTGATGATTTTTATGGAGACGTGAATAAGCTGCGACTGACTGTGTCGTAAGTTAGATTTTTGACGAAGTGCAAATATCACAATTGTGTTAGATGCGAAGGTATTTTCAATATATCAAAATGGTTTTATATTTATTGAAATATCAGCATGAACATATGATTTATTTTCAATCGAATGAAATGTTCAATTATTCCCCGAATTTGATCAAAGTGGTCTTAAATGATGTACTTAACCAACTGCAACCGATTGTATTGTCAGACGACCTTCCTCCAGACGTCAGCAAGAAAGAGGAGCGAGAGAACGAGAGGCTGTACCAAGACTGTTCCCACCACGGTATACAGTACCAGCACGGGGCGGTGTTTGCCTCCAATAAGACGGCACTGAAACCGACACAAGACAACCAGTGTGTGCAGTGCACGTGCGCGGTACGTTTGAAGTTCTCACGGTCCGGTGTAACGAAACTGAGGGTTCGTGTAACAGACAGTCCGCCCTCCATATAGTTATAATGGTTAGGGTTAGCCTGACCTAAGTGGGTCAAAATCTAGGGCGAGGCTTACCTGTACAAATGAATGGGAAGCGGACTCTCTGTTATGGGGAACTCTCTGTCACGTTACACCGGTTTGACAGAAATGATGGTCTGCTTGGAACCGTGGTCCTTTGCCCATTGCTTTGTGTAGTGAAATTGGCCCCCATTTTCTAGCCTCAATTTCTCCGGCTAGCCCCTACGTTGGTCCTCGTTACATAGTTCCAAGCCGGAATTTTGTTCGGTCTTATTTAATATAAATGTGCAATAGTCTACTAGAATAAAACACGGGTGCTCCAAATTAACTTTTAAGTTTAAATTGAACTGTAATTACAGATTTATCTGTGGTCAAATTCAAAGCTGATGATTGATGTTGCGTCGTAAGTAACAAGCATATTTTTTGGAATTAATTAGTAAGATTTATTATCTCATTAAAATGTTTTCTTATCTAGGACGGGGATGTGCTGTGCCGTTTAAAGACCTGCCTCCCTCTGCCGTGTACAAAACTCATCTACATCAAAGAAGACTGCTGTCCAGTATGTGAGGGTGAGTTTTGATCATGGTGATCACTGATATTTTTATTCTTTTTCCTTGCGGCCAACATTATATCTTTTTTAGAACATTTTGCTAGCCGAGACCATTTCTGTCGCATGTTCTTTTAACTTGTTTGAAACTCACAGATTGGGGCTTATTCTAAAAACTAAATGTTTATTCCATTCATTAATCAATCGATCCGTTCATGCGATAATTCATGCGCCTATTTTTCCATCTTTTTATAAACTCTCTTTACACACTGTTTTCAATACGTGCTTTAATGATTATGCAAATATAATCTCGCAATTTCTCGCATTCTCAGACGTGAGTGAGCTGGCGGGCACCCTGGACAAGAGCTACCCGTCTAACGTCCTCAAGCACGGCGAGACGGTCAGCAAAGTGGCACTGGGAGAGTCCAGTTACAGTAGAAACTCTGGTAAAATTCCATTTTTTTAAATTCTTAATTAAAATTTTTATTTTCATTATATCATTATTATTATTTGACGTGCTGCTAAAATTCGAAGTCTCGTCAAAATTGAACTTGCACAGGTTTTTTTTTTGTGGCGAAAATGTGAGATTTTTTAAAATTTTTAGGTTGGTAACTAAATTTAGATAATCATACATGTATTATGTCAACTTTTGAAGTGTGTTTGCCTCCTTATTTAGTGAATGGTTGCTTATGTTCCTTGCAGAAAACACTGCATTTAAAGCTACGAATCTCATTATCTCCCGAAAAACATCTCGACCTTGAAAGGTTTCTTTCAAATTTTGTTAGAAAAAAAAAAGAGATTGCTTTAATATTGGTCATATTGGTCATATAAGTAATTCTAAATATTATTTGTCCTCCAGACTGTCAATCAGGTGGGCGTGCCTACAGGAACGGTGAGTCGTGGCATCCTGTGGTTGGTCCATTTGGGAAAATGAAGTGTGTGCTGTGCACGTGCGAGGTAAGTCACATGACTCATTACATGTCAGATGAAACTTATCCTAAAATTAATCTTTTTTTAGATAATTGAACTCTTTTCTATACCTTTGTTTGATTCGGGATACAAAGTTTTATTCATAGCGTTTATTTTACCGACATCAAACGAAAAAACCTAGATAACTTATAACTTCAAGGTAATTCTTCAAATAAATTACCTTTTTAAATTTTAATTACCTTTTTAAATTTTATAGCGGGGTCACGTATCCTGCAGGCGCCCCATTTGCGAACCCGAGGAGAATCTAACGTGTTCCGACCCCGTGAAACCGGCGGGAGAGTGTTGTAAACGGTGCCTCAATGGTAAGGGGTGTTAATTTATACGCATCAGAACATTGTCTGAAGAATTTTTTTGATGAAGTATAATATTTTGAAGACATTCTGTGTTTTTAGAAATTCTAAGAGAAAACATTTGTTGTGCGTAGCATGGTGGGTAAAATGCGTTATATTTAGACCCTGGAAGTAAAAAATTAATAAAAAAGAAAACGGTCAATGTAATAACTGTCACTTTTTAAAGGTAAAGTTATTCATATGGAAACAATTTGTCTGTCAGAAAATTATCTTAATTAAAGAAAGTCATTTATCAAGCTATAAACTATAATAACTATTTCTAACTTCAGACGCAGACAACTCCACGACTAAAGAGAGCACCTACGCGTTCCAGCTCCCCACCAACAGTCCCCGTCTGTGCGCGCCCCCTGGTGTGGAGTACCTAGTTTACGAACTCTCCTCGCAGTTAGAGTATAGGATAATCTTTAGGGACGACAAGAAACAGAGGATTGACCAGCTTAGGTGGCGGTTACAGTCAGGTACGGCGATAGGACCATTTACATTTAGAGTTTGAGTACACTGCCATCCAGGAGCGCGCGCATTCAAGGCGTTTTTCATCAGACTTGCACCATCTTGTTTTTTACTTATTTTTCATTTAGAATTCATGATTTTCATGACCATATTTCAAGTAACATCAGTGAATAGTGACTAACGACCAAAATTTTCTACAAATATCATAATGTTTCACTTCAATTTTACATTGTTTTTTTTTAATTTAGTCATCTTATTTTGCCTCATTCTAGATTCCTTAAGTACTTTCTATAGAGAACGCCTAAACACACAGGACTTGGAGATGTTACTCAAAGAAAAGGAAGACAAAAAGGCGTCACTTTCAGTTTTAGGCGCTTCTATAAATAGTAAGTTTTTATTTCATATATATGGACATATCTACCAGAATGACGTTGTACAAAAATCACGTTTTAGACTGAAATCCGTAACACTAATTTGTAATTTATGAATAAATAGATAGATAAATAAATAAATAAATAAATAAATAAAAATAATTTCTCTTCCAGAATATGTATCACGATTTAAACGCAGAGTGTATAAATATATGCAGCATTGCGGGGACCTATGTCAGCTCTCGACAATCAATAAACTGAAGAAAAAACTCAAGCTTCAACCGCCTGTGTACAGTGACGACTGCTAGTTGCCAAAGTCATCAACTAATGTTTTCATGATCAGATTGACTGTTGTACAGCAATGTGAAACTTCACGACTCCTGTGCGTTGTGAAAGAACTGCGTTGGCGCTTGCGTGCACCTGGAAAGAACTTGTGCATAAGCACGTGCGCACGGGGAAATGTTCGAACGCTAAAAACACGATGGCCTGCATTGTGATTTAGGGTGGTCCGTTAAAGTCATTGTGCATCACTAATGACGAGTAGATTTCAGATGGCAATATCTATTATAGACCAAGCGCTGACAAAGCCACACCCGCAGGGGGCGTGTCCTGAGTTGTTACCGCCCCCAGAGCCACGCCCCTAAGGTCAAAACAAGTGCAATTTGTAGCAGGCTGTCAATACACGAAAAACTGACATTGTTTGTTACAAACGTGAGCTTCAGTCTGTCAAAACGAAAGCGATTTTAAAGAATGAGCGGTTAAAGACGAAACTGCGGCAGGTACATAGTGAACTTTGGGAACGAAGAGAACGGTGTCGTCTGCGTCATGTCGAAGAAGGAGGTATTTCGTACCGAATAGATAACATTTCAAGATTCTGCGCTGTAGAATTATCGGTGAAAAACTCTTCATGGATAATGAAAACACACATCAAATCATTGGTCATGGATATTACTGACTTCAACCCGAACCATCGTGGAAGCAAAATCTAGTAGTCAAAGTAAGATTCCAATGGAAATGTGCAAGACAACGCTGATATTAATACAATTTTTGTAATACTACAAAAACTGCCTTAACAAATACTTTGTAGATATTCCACGAGTGTTTGGCAGGATCCTGTCTAAGATCGGTGGCAGTTAAATCATGTGCTCGAAATTATTCGGTGTGTGTCGGGCCACGGGAGGGTGTTTGGTGGCCCATGAAAAAAGTGGCATGCAAGTAGTGCTACTTTATATGAGTGTCCAAAAAACAGACCACATTAAGGGGTGGCACTGCTGGAATGAGGTTCCCAACGCAGAAAATGGACCGTTTTCGTATTTACTATTATGCCAGTTCACGTGTATATCGCTTGTGAAAAAAACACTTCCCGCTTACTCCCGCCAGTGTATATTGTACTGTATAGTCTACAGGAGAATATATTCATGGCATTGCGAATCGCAGGAGGGTTTACACACTGAGAAGTGGTTCGCACCAAAAGCGAACCGCGATAACTGCCGAGTCAGCAAACTGCGGCGTCATCACACATAAGGGCTCACGTGTTCAAAAATAATTAAAACATTTGATTCTGTTCGTTGTGGGACCTGCTGAAAAAAATAATTAACTCATTGAATTATATTTTTCCCGTGCCCTTTTCACTAGCAGAAAGTGTGTAAACCCGACTTTTATTGCTTAATTTGTAAACCAACTATTAACTGCACTTTCACACAGGATGAATATGGTCCACATAATAGGCTATTGGGTTCATTCTACAAAATGTGAGAAATGGATAGATATTGTATTTTTACACAAAGAGCTATTTCTTTTCAGTCAACTATGGCACGTTTAGATCAAGGTGCAGTGAAATATTCATTTAAAATAAAAACACCTTTTTAAGTCTTCTTGTGAAGCTAGGGCCAAAGGTGCAATTATATCAGCCCATCTTATGAAAGGTAATACTTAGAATACTTATTTATATTATACAGAACTTTATTACATTTGGGGCTTTAATTATGTATACATTGTAAATAAAATATTTATCGGTCTTTTCGATACATTATTGTCAAAAACCATGATTAAAATTCGATGCATGTAAGGATTCCCCGATGTATGTAATAATTTTTGAGAATGTCCTCAAGAACTTAGTTGAGAGTGGTAATTATTATATTATATATAAATATATATGAAATAGCATGAGGCATGATATTCTTTTGAAGAACAGAAGCAATTTGAAGAGATTATTTTTTATTGTTTGCGTAATTTATCAGTGAATAAATATATTATCAGTTTATACATCTAGCCTTTTTTCTGGGCTGGTTTGTGGTTCTCTAGATTTAATCATGGCCATTTAAGACTTCAACATTAAAGATCTTTTGACTGCCTTCATTTCCATTTTCTACAATCAGCACTGAAACAATAATGTCCTGTAAACAATAATGTCTCTAGCCAATCAAAATTCATATTATGTTTGCTGCTGAATAATGTTGTCAAATGCCCAGCATTTTTTTGTCTTCATTTGGCTTAAGAACAAATTTTCTTTAGCCCATTATGATAATGATTTATATATAAATTCCCCAGATGACAGTTAACTTTCATTACAAGGAAGGGTTTTCACATTCCAGTCTTTTCCTGAACAGAACTTGAGGCACAGAAAGAAATCTACTTCATATTTCAGTCTTTACATTGCCCTCAACAAGACATTAGCATGGACACCAGAACTGAAAAATCCTATCTGTTTATAGGATATTTTGGATAACGCTTGTGGCTTGGACTTGGACCTTTTTCTGAACATAGGCACTGGAAGAATTGAAATGTCCCAATAATATAAAGGTCACTGTAGAACTTTCCAGAAAAGCTGTGTAGGTATTCCCCAAAATGCCTCAATTGTGAAGTTTCCTAATGTTCTTGCCAACTACCAAAGGACTTGGCAAGAAAATGTCCATGTATTTCTGATTCTTGAACATCTCCTTAAGGTCATTTCTTTTTGAAGAAACTCATCAGTGACGTTTGCTTCCCACTGTGTTTTGGGTCTGGGGAAGTTTTCTTTTTGGTTGGCTGAACCTTTTTATCCTTGTTTCCACTCTAGAAGAAAAATTGGAAGAGGAATAATAAATTAATAAATAAATAATAAAAATAATAACTTATAAATAAATAAATACAAAAATGTAAGAAGCACACACAAATTTTTCCAAAATTTCCACAATTCAAACACTCCTGAAATCCTTCCTCACTACATTTTGAATAAGTAGTCTAAATTAAATCTATTCACAACAATCACCAGTAAACAGACATTTAATACAGTATCTAGTCAAGAAGAAGTTAGGTTATTTATCCTCCATGAAAATTTGAATTCACCTTGTCTGAGGAGTCCTGTTTTGACTTAGGAGCTGTGACAGGTGCAGGTTTTGTTGGCTCATCTATGTCCGAGGCATCCGTGGAGGCCGTCTCCCAAACCTCCTCCGTCACTGAAAGGAGAATGTTATGGTTGGAATCTTCAAGGCAGGGATAAAGGAAGTGCAAATCAGAAAATAGACAGCAAGTCTGACACATGTACAGATTTTACTCTATAGACCTCCTGTGTGACTGTAAGTATAATGGTATCCAAAATCACTTTATCTTTTTTCTCATTCTAATTTTCTTTTATTGAAGAAAATGCATAAAAGTTCTACATCATACACCACCTACTTACAATCTCTCACAGACCTGATACAATGTATTTGACAAGACGTTTATTTTTTAATTTTAAATTCATAGTGCGTATGTTCTGTTTTTGAAATCATGTTTAATTGTATCTCTCTGCGATTTGTGCAGGGTCAAAAAAGAGACCTCTACTCATATGACACATGACACATCACAAGATGACAACTCACCCATGAAACCTTGTTTATCCATGTAAGTATTTGTAACTTTTTTGCGTCGCTTCACTCTGTGTTTTTCTGAGGATTCATGCTGATTACTGGATTGAGCGTGAGAATTCCCTGTCTTCTTTACTTTCTCTACTTTTTCTTCTTCCTCCTCTTCCTCCATTTTCTCTGGTTCAGGACTGCTGGGGATGTCTGCGACAGGACTAGGGACTGGGCTCTCGGGGATGACCTCTGGAATGTGGAGGACTCATTTGGAATATTGTTCTCTTATTCTTGAACATAACTTTTAAATTTGAGTTTTCCTTTAATTGCTTTTACGAAAATATGGATTTTATGGAGACGGTACATGTTCTTTCCACTTTCAGGCCTGACATTACTGATGAGTCAAAAATTTTCAAAGAATTTTTCCTCAAAGATTTAAGTTGTTTTATATCTTCTGAATCATCTTATACAATTCATATCTCTGGCAAAATCATATCCCCATAGATTATTATATTTAAACACATAAGTGCACACGTGCACAGCTCATTTGAGCATATACACAGTCACATGCAGGTTTATGTGAGGCACATGCTTCTGCTCCTGCATGTGCCTCACGTAAACATGAATGCATTCACACTAATCACTGACACATGCATGCACACCCACACATACCTACACACGCACAAGAACATGCACACATACCGTCCTCTTCATCCTCGCTACTTCTTGCCACAACTTGTATCCTCCTCTCTCTCTCTCTCACACACACACACACACACACGCACACACACACACACATGAACACGCACACATACCATCTTCTTCCTCTTCCTCACTGCTACTCTCCACAACTTGTATCCTCCTCCTCTTCTGCTTCTGGGGTGCTGCATCTTCTTCATCTGAGTCCTGTTTCCTGGTCTTCTTAGATTTTTGCCTGTGTAAGAAGAATATTACAAGGATATGTTTGGTGAAAGGCTCCACTGTTTGCTACTTATTCATATAAATAAACATATAGTATTAAACAATGAAAAATTTATGATAATATCTTATGTTTAATAAAACTGTGGAGGTAATTTTTCAACCTTTCCGATTATCAATATTATAGATTGTTTTCAAATATTCCATTTACCAATAATATTGCGAATAAGCAATTTACATCCTAAAGGAATTTGTTAACAATCTTTTCATGATTTACCCTCTCTTTGGTGGCGATTTTTTGTTCAAATCTCTCTGTGGTTTCACGGCATCTGCACTGTCTTTTTTAACACTGGGTTCCACTTTTGTAGTCTCCGACTTAGTTGAAGGTTCTACAAAACAAATACACAGAAATGGAAATGGTAGTGCCATAAACATTTGCCAACTTCAGTTGTCATATCTTGTTTAATGGAATAATAACAATTATCTTAATATTTATTTCTTTTACAGCCCACTCCATTATTATGCATTTAAATGCAATTAACAGCCACAATAAAAAAACTCTAGAGAGTTACAGTACTAAAATAACACAAACTTAGTTAAGTTAAAATACATTAACAGAGGGATAAAAATTATATATTCTATGTTCTAATAGATTTGGATTGTTTCTTTACCTTTATTTTGTTGTTTGGAGAAGAAAGATCCTATGCCACCCTGTTTTCCTTTCCCCTTGTCTGCCACCTGATGACATGGATATTAATATTAAATTCTTATAAGAAAAAATGTTATACATACGTCAACAGAAAACAATCTGTTGAGTTTTAAGTCTTCAGGAGGAATTCTTTATAGTGTTAATAGCCTTCAAGGCTGTACTGTTGGGTTTATCTCTCTCACACTCTCTTTGCATCTAGCCTTACTTAATAACAAAACAGTATAATCTTGTCCCCAATCTTTCATTTCAATCTTAACCAGTTCACTCACCGTTTCTTTTTGCTCTTGGTCCCCTTTCCCTTCCTCCTTTTCGTTTTCTTCTTTGTCTTCCTTCTTCTTTGAGGCATTAGAAAACATGCCAGCAATGCCAGTGGGCTGTTTGGGCTTGGGCTTGGAACCACTGGTGCCATTCATTGTTGTAACCTTGTGGAATAATATAATAAATCACTTCAACAAAAGTCAACCACATCCCAAAACTGTTGAGAAAATTACTTTTTTAAAACCAGTTTTGACATCTTAATACATGTGGAATTCATTATCTAGTCCCTATCTCCATTACGAGAAAAAAAAAATTAACAGATCTTATTTTTGTCAACATTTTTGCAAATGGTATACTTTAGTGACTAAGGGAAAAAGAGTTGAAATTTGCAGGATTTGTGTACTGATGTGGCCATCGTGCAACTTAAACAAGTTCTTTTAAACTGAGGTTGATGCTTTACCTTAGCAGGTGGCTCTGTGATGACTGGATGCGAAGCTGCCTCTAATTTTTCCAGTTCCTCCAAAGATCTTGGTTTACATTCATCTGATCTAATGGCACTGAACCTGAAACAAAGCAAGCAATGGCATCTTATAGTTTTAATTTATTAACTACATGTAAGGCATTTGCCTAAAATGTCTATACATCGAACAGCTGTCAGTACTTTAAGAAGTTTATTCTTCAATCAAAAATTAACTGATAAACAGACTCATAAAAAACTTATTACATGATTATTAATAAGATGGTTATTAACTAATCAGCTAATTGCCAATTAGTGAATAAATTAATTAATTAATGTGTCAAATTAATTTCAACTTTCATTTTTATATAACTGTTATAGTAATCAACTGCCTCATTAGCAAGCCCTGGCAAACAGCGTATTGCCTTACTTACTCTTTGCTCTGTAACAAACTCCCTTTCAACTTATCATAATCTGCAATATAGAGAGCATTGGAGTCCTGAAAACAGAAATATCAAAGATGATTAGCTTAATTTTTCTTTTAATATATGATTATGATAGACATGCCCTCAGACTTATCATCATTGAAAAAGAAAAAAAACAAAAAACAAAAAAAAGTCACATAAAAAGCTCAATTTTTCTCATAAAATAACACTGGGCATACTTACAGTTTTATCATCATATAAATAAAAATCAAAACATATAAAAAAGCTTTTGACATATAGTACAACTGGTCATACTTTCAGTTTGGCTTTCTGGACAATGTACACATGACATTTTTCTTAATAATATGATTACGATAGTCACACCTTAGTCTTTATCATCATAGAATAAAAAAAGTTGTAGAAAAAAAGTTCACAAATAAAAACACTGGTCCTACTTTCAGTTTCACTTTCTGGACACTGTAAACATGACAGCTGGTCACAGTGGTCAGTGTGGACTTCATGGTGTCCAGGCTCTCCTCAGGAACTACCATGGCTTTAAGTATCTAAACAGAGGAAATAATACCATAGAGAGAAAAGGGACTGTTTTAAAAATAAATAAATAAATAAATAAATAAATAAATAAATAAATAAAATTTAGTCTTCTTATCTTTGATCCAAGATAAATACAAGAATTCAATCAAATTAAATATTCATAATTGTATAAAATGAAAATATTTAAGAAATTGAGAGATATGGTTTATGCATTAAGTTCATACTCCAAATAACATCATTCAAAGGATACTTCTCTAGTAACAATGTTCCACACTAAAAAAAAGTGATAATAAATAATAATAATCAGAAATACAACTTTAAAATTAAAATTAGTTTAGTTTATGGTGTTTACTGTACAATAAATGTGTTATTGTCATACCTTTCCACCATCAGGTGTCTCTGCCATTCCTGACAAGAAATAACACACGGAAAGTTTGTCATTGTCCTTCTTGTTCCTCTGCTGCTGCACAAACGTGTACAGCATCCTAAAATGCAAAATATTTAATTAATTGTTCATAAATCAGATGTTAAAATAATTCAACTCTGGACTGCATTTATAAAGGCTGCTGACAATTACAAATTGTTTTGACATGAAATTACTTACTGTTTAGCCTGATTGACATGTACTGATAAAGTCCTGCTCAACCACTTATATGTTACCTAGAAAACAAAGGTATTCCATTAAAAATTGCTTTTATTTTATTTTTGAAAGTGCACAGTAACAGTCAAGTAGTAGTAGGCCGAGGTCTCAGCAAGGCAGTTACAGCTGTGGGAGACTCAATTAAAATACAGGGCTCTAAGAAATGTTGTGTTCGTGCATTTTCCTACCTTCACCCGGTGTGCTCTCCCTGCGCGGAGAGCGCGCAATTATGGTAAGTACTGCGCACACCAGGTGGAGAGTCCAACTTCCCTGCCTGATCCCGGTGAGTACAACTCAACCACAGCTACCGTGCAGACGTGTACGGTACAGCCGACGAAAATAATCAGAATTGAGACACAATACACAGTGATCTACAATCTCACTCCGTAAGTAGAACCAGTGAATACTTTATTGGCGACAAGGATGAGATTTGTAGCGATTTGGGGTGAGTGCAGAAAAATCACCAGCCAGACCAGGAATCGAACCCGGGACCCCTCGCTTACAGGGCGAGTGCTCTTACCTACTGAGCTACCCGGCCGGTTCTACCTGCCCCTGGCACTACAGAAATATAGTTGAACATTTTGAAATTATCCCACAAATGGTTACAGTAGAAATGCCACTGCCACTACTACACCAAAACTGCTAAATAGACGTTCAAGCCTGGTGATATTTTTTAGTTTACAGGCATCTGTGTTCTTTTCTGACTAAATTAGTGGTGCGCATGGGCTAGAGATAAATACAGAAATAATATACGAGCTACGTACTAGTCGAGATCGAAAGCAGCAGCCCAGGGCAGGGGTACGAAGGTCCTAACTTCGCTGTTACAAATTAAAAGACAAGTTAAAATAAAAAAAAATTCATTAAGCCACAAAAATAACTTCTTTCCTCACTTTCCAAAAATTACCTACCACTTTATTCTCGTCATTTACAAACTCATCAAGATTTTCCAGGTAAATTTGGTCCACCGCCATTTTTTATTTCCCGCGGATCTTGAAGGTCGCGAGATTTCCTTAAGGTCAAATTGAGAATAGTAATATCAATACTGTTCTTTACCTTAATATTTTACATACGGTGAAGAATGCAATGTTTCAATGCTTTTTACACCGTTCTGTGTGTTTCAGATATTATAAGATGAAATGACAATTAGAAATGGACAGAGAAATACAGTAAAACGAAGACGTTAACTTGCGAGATTTCAAACCAGCATGGTGGACATAAACAGAAAGCCGTCATTCAGCGGTACAACTATTTTGCATTCTTAACTTAACTCAATCTTGCCAAGATTATCCGAAAATTTACTTCAGTTTTAAAATGTCTTCCGACGATGCTGTGCAGTCTACAAACGACGATGCAGCCCACTGTAAGCGGTTTGCGGTGTCTCAAGGCTATTGGAAAGACCCCTATTTGCAGTACTTTGTGAAGTCATCAGATCGCAAGGCCCCAGAAATTTCACGAGGGTATTTCGCGAGAGTCTCGGGTGTCAAGTTGCTACTGAGGCAATTTATACAGGTGAAAAGCTAGGGATGGTGAAACGATAAACTATATAGTTGTTCTCTAGCAACTAGATGTAAAAATACGAATAATAATTTATGTATTTTATTCATTAGTATTTTGAAATTTCACCTGCACAAATGCTGTCGTTAAAACACCTTGCCTTACCCTCCTTCAGTTTAAGAACTTTCTCATCTGTGTACCGAAGGTAAAGCCACATGTGCCTTAAGTAGCAGATTGAAATTGAAATACTTGTCACAGTAAAACATGCATGCAGGGGCCGTAGCAATAGTCCGAAGTTTCATTGATCCGAATGTTTGCTATAGAACCTTTGGACCAATGAACCCTTGATTAAAAAAAAAAAGATGAAAATGTTAGCATTTTTTGGACCAAAGAACCTTTGGACTATCGTGACGCCCCCAAAATGCATGACCTTGTTAATTAATATAATATATTTCATATAAGTAATATATCCCTGCTATTATTGTTTTAGCTAACTAAATCTGGCTGCCAAATCGTGAACCTGGGAGCTGGTTTTGACACACTTTACTGGTTACTGCAGGACGAGGGGTTGTCACCAAGAAATTTCACAGAAATTGATTTCCAAGGAATTACATCCAAGAAATGTTACTACATCAAATCTAGGAAGCAGCTTCTAGAAAAAATTGCCAAAGAAGGTAATTTTATTCATGTACTATTTTTTTGCATAAATGGTACTTTTTTAAATCCTGAAACTAATGATTGGATTAGTGAATACTTTTAATTAGTGAATACTTTCAGTACATTAATTTGGTAAAATGTAAGTGGAATATTTTATATATGTCACATCACAATTTATTACAAGTCTGTAAAATAAATTGATACCTTTAAGCATTTAATTCACAGTGCGGACATGAATGTACATTCAAATCTTTCGTGTATGTGTACACGCATGCACACCCACGCAAGCACACTCTCATATGCACACACACAACTAGTAGCAACAGTGCTGTCATTCTTACTTGTTTACCTCTTCAGATGGGGAGATCAGTTTCAACAGCTTCGATCTCCACGCAGCAAACTACCACATAGTTGCTGCTGATTTGAGGGACGTCGCCCAAGTGACTCGCAAACTGCACGAGGCTGGAATCGATCCTAAGCTACCGACTGCATTCATCGCAGAGTGTGTCCTAGTTTACATGGAAACTTCTAAAACTGAAGCCTTGTTGAAGTATTTTGCTGACCACTTTCATACAGCTTTCTTCATAAATTATGAACAGGTAGTATATTTTCATGGTAATTATTAAAAAGATTCAAATTCGTTTTATTCTAATATTACACTTTCTCAAGATTTATCATTTTTAGTTACTAATAAAAAAATTACTTCTTGACTACTTAACTTTTTGGAAGCACTGAATCAGCATTTAGAATGTGACAAAAATATTTTTGTGGAAACTTATTAATTCATATTGTTCAAATTTTCATTGTAATTACATTAATTAGTGTTTTATATGACATAAGAGAGTGTCTTAAAATATTTTATATTTTAAACAATTAACCTTTTTAAATGTATATATTCAAATTAACCATACAGTTAACTCCTATTCTCTATTGTGACCGCTTTAGCTACCTTGGTATGAGTGGAAGTTGGAAGAAAAAAGAGTGCTCCTTATTTCAATGACCCACCTTAGTGTTTAGGTTCAGAATCAATGTATTACAACTTGGAATGAAGTTCTTTTTTCTAATATGATAAAACCAACCAACCCATAAAGTAGGACAGTCTTGGGCATTTTCTGTATTAACGATGGGTCCCTCTAAGATCCTCTTTGTGTACTATCAGAACAGTGGGAACCAAGGCAGATTTAATTCATTTCAATATCTAATTTCTTGATGTTTTTTTTTTTTTTAAATTTAGTTGTAAATATTATGATTTTGATCACCATAAGTCAGAATTTATCTAAGTAATTCATATTCTCGATACAGGTCAACATGGAAGACAGGTTTGGTGAGGTGATGTTGCAAAATCTCCGAATTCGGCATTGTGATCTTCAGGGTGTCCCAGCCTGCAGAAGTTTAGACACACAGAAAAACAGGTAGGTTTCTTTTCCTTCATTTCAGGGGTTTCCCCAGGATTTAGGGTACCAACCAACAAACTAATCCACCAACCCAGAAATTTTGTAAGACTTCCAGCAGTCTTTGAAAATATAGGGAGTCTGTTGAGGCAAATGGCGACTGGGTGGCTCTCTGGGGAAAGCCTTGCTTCCTTTTCAGTCTTAGATCATATGTGTGAGGGTTTTTGTAGGACACAGTAAAACAGAGGGGATTCTTTTTTCCTTCCTTCATTGTCAATCTTAGATCACATAGGTGAGGTTGGTGTTGGGACGTACTGAGTGTATTTATTCTCTAATCTTGAAATTGGAACAGCTTGTGAAAGATTAGACACAGGTTAACGAGAGTGGTACACTTTTCTGTTTTGCACTTTTTTGACTGGCCCTAACCAAACTGTAATTACACTGCTGGGGGTTTTCTCCTTTTTTCAACCGTAGCAACAATCATACAGATTTTTAAAAGCTGATGAGTAATGATACCATAAATGAACTTTAAGGTGTTTTAATGATAAAAGAAAGAGGTGATTTATATTATTCCAGATTCTTGCAGAATGGATGGGAGGGAGCAGATGCTGTCACCATGAACACTCTCTACGGACTCTTACCACAGCATGAGGTGCAAAGGTATGGTTCTCTGGATTGGAATAATTTATATGAACTTGGAATATAAAGTGACATCTTCAGCGTGCGATTGGGCTGTCTGGCAAAGAGAGTTTCTTTCTTTGCTCTTTGTCCTGTCTGGTTAAGTTGAGAATTACATAATAAATGTATGTGCATTTGAAGTGAAAAGGGTCCTGAATGCAGCATATCACATTGTTTTTTGTGTGTTTTTTTTTTGTTTAAGTTAAAAAGAGACGAAAAAATTACAGAGTGAAAAAGATAGAAGGGAGTGGTAAGCTATATCAAAATGCGGAAATTTCTTCAGGGGTTTTAAAATTTGTAACATAACCCTATCTTAAGAGACAGAATGTACTGAGCATTACTCAAAGGTTCATGTTAACACAAACTACCAGCAGCTACGTTTTAAATGCAAGAAAAAAAGTATTAACATAGATATTTTATACGCATTTCAGAATAGAGAAACTAGAATTCATGGATGAGCAAGAGCTTCTTCAGCAGTTATTTGATCACTACTGCCTGTGTTGGGCCTACAAGGACCACAAGAAACTAGGGCTTAAAAATATTAGCTTGGTCCCAGATGGATGAGTGACAGGTCTAACTGGACTGATATACAGGTCCTAGAAGATTGATTTAAAAATCTGGGTCAATTAAATACTGAAATTTTAAGATTTTAACGACCTGGCTTTATTTCGCTTAAATTCCAAGTACATGCAATTCCAGTTCTTCAGGTCCATGACACTTGCTTTGCAGGTCTTTGGAGGTCAATAGTCAGGGCGTGGAAATCTGAAGGAAAAACAACTCTTGAAGATCAATTTTCTGATTTTGGTCACTGATGTTGTCTTTTAGGCAGGTTGAGATTTGTGACCTGAGATTTTAAGGCAAAAGTGGTGAATAGATCGTGAATCGCAAGATCAAGATGGTTGATTCACAGGTCTTGGAGGATTGATAACCGGGTCAAGGACAGAGGTTTGGTAAAGGCCCTGAAGCATTGATCTCCAGACTATCCACAGAAAAAAATTCTGAATGTGTATTTCTGTCTTTTTTTTAAATTTCAAGTAAGTTTGGGATTACTTGTCAACAAAAACTGAGTGTATTTCTGTTTGATTCCTAAATTATCTGGGTATTACTAGTATGCCAAAGAGTGTATGATGAACAGACTACAGGAAGCGACGTGTAGTTTTTCATTGTTTTTAGTGTAGTGATGNTCTTGAAATTGGAACAGCTTGTGAAAGATTAGACACAGGTTAACGAGAGTGGTACACTTTTCTGTTTTGCACTTTTTTGACTGGCCCTAACCAAACTGTAATTACACTGCTGGGGGTTTTCTCCTTTTTTCAACCGTAGCAACAATCATACAGATTTTTAAAAGCTGATGAGTAATGATACCATAAATGAACTTTAAGGTGTTTTAATGATAAAAGAAAGAGGTGATTTATATTATTCCAGATTCTTGCAGAATGGATGGGAGGGAGCAGATGCTGTCACCATGAACACTCTCTACGGACTCTTACCACAGCATGAGGTGCAAAGGTATGGTTCTCTGGATTGGAATAATTTATATGAACTTGGAATATAAAGTGACATCTTCAGCGTGCGATAGGGCTGTCTGGCAAAGAGAGTTTCTTTCTTTGCTCTTTGTCCTGTCTGGTTAAGTTGAGAATTACATAATAAATGTATGTGCATTTGAAGTGAAAAGGGTCCTGAATGCAGCATATCACATTGTTTTTTGTGTGTTTTTTTTTTGTTAAGTTAAAAAGAGACGAAAAAATTACAGAGTGAAAAAGATAGAAGGGAGTGGTAAGCTATATCAAAATGCGGAAATTTCTTCAGGGGTTTTAAAATTTGTAACATAACCCTATCTTAAGAGACAGAATGTACTGAGCATTACTCAAAGGTTCATGTTAACACAAACTACCAGCAGCTACGTTTTAAATGCAAGAAAAAAAGTATTAACATAGATATTTTATACGCATTTCAGAATAGAGAAACTAGAATTCATGGATGAGCAAGAGCTTCTTCAGCAGTTATTTGATCACTACTGCCTGTGTTGGGCCTACAAGGACCACAAGAAACTAGGGCTTAAAAATATTAGCTTGGTCCCAGATGGATGAGTGACAGGTCTAACTGGACTGATATACAGGTCCTAGAAGATTGATTTAAAAATCTGGGTCAATTAAATACTGAAATTTTAAGATTTTAACGACCTGGCTTTATTTCGCTTAAATTCCAAGTACATGCAATTCCAGTTCTTCAGGTCCATGACACTTGCTTTGCAGGTCTTTGGAGGTCAATAGTCAGGGCGTGGAAATCTGAAGGAAAAACAACTCTTGAAGATCAATTTTCTGATTTTGGTCACTGATGTTGTCTTTTAGGCAGGTTGAGATTTGTGACCTGAGATTTTAAGGCAAAAGTGGTGAATAGATCGTGAATCGCAAGATCAAGATGGTTGATTCACAGGTCTTGGAGGATTGATAACCGGGTCAAGGACAGAGGTTTGGTAAAGGCCCTGAAGCATTGATCTCCAGACTATCCACAGAAAAAATTCTGAATGTGTATTTCTGTCTTTTTTTTAAATTTCAAGTAAGTTTGGGATTACTTGTCAACAAAAACTGAGTGTATTTCTGTTTGATTCCTAAATTATCTGGGTATTACTAGTATGCCAAAGAGTGTATGATGAACAGACTACAGGAAGCGACGTGTAGTTTTTCATTGTTTTTAGTGTAGTGATGGTATATAAAGAAAAAAAACTAAATTTTCAAGTAAATAAAATGTAAATCGGCCTAACTTGCGGAGGCTCTGCTCAAGAGTTGGTCATGTGATCAAGACCTTTAAATGAGTCTTGGAGCCAAAATGAAAGAAAGACCTTAAAGATTTAGCTGCATCCCCAGTTACGTAAAGGTTTTTTGATTGATTCTACATGTAGTAGTTCAGAACCTGAATTTTGTATTTCTGCTTGTTTTTGGCTTGAAAAAGTGTCTGTTTGTACAGGAAACACACAAAACCCAACATGGTCAAATAAAGAGTTGAAACATCATGCCTTGTAGAAAAAAAAAACTTGAAGCAATTTTCTTTTTCACTACTCTGCAGAAACTTTATTTAGTTGATGTTCTAACTGGTCTCAGGAGATGAGACATTTTTTCAGAAAACCATTTGTATACAATTTAATTCTGTTTCCATTACGACTTTTGAAACATATCAGTGTACATTGCGATTGTATCTCTGTCCGTAGGATTATGTGCCCTAAATGTTTTACAGTGGTATTTAAGATGCTTGATGAAATTGGCTTATCATTGTATGTTGCATAATGATGGTAAAAGAGAATGGCTTCTAAAGAGATGGAATGGGATTTCTGCCTAAAGGGGGCATGATGTGCCACATCGACAGTTAAGTGATCGAGGCTCTTTGACGAAAGGTCCAATCCTCATGCCTTGTACTACACGTGAAGGTTGGATATACATTTTGCCTCTTTAGAGATTTTTCCTCTTTTAACTGATTTTCCTTTTTTAAAATATTCTCTGTGTGAAAATATTCTTTAAATTCAAAGATAATTATGTTAGTTTGAATAAATGAAAGGAGGCATAAAATTAATGCTTAAATTAGTTGAAGTAGACTTAAAGGTATCATTTGATGAGTTTTATTGTAAATTTAACACTTTCTTTTTATTTGATAATCATTTGCAAGATATTTGCATGGTTTTGTTTTTTTTGGTTACATTGAAAATGCAGAATATGCTAGATGGTTTATCCAAGCAATTTTTTACTTGTCTTGATATTGTTAGGTTTTTGTTAGGGGTCCTCCATTGTTGTCATCATGTTTATAAGTCTATAAAACCATACACATGGGAAGGGGGGGGGTTTAATGCCATCTGTACACTTTTGTAAAATAGTAGAATTATCCAAATTGCTGTCAAAGGTTATAATTTTTTAGCTTATCATCTTGTACTCTTTGAAGCAGGGGTGAGGTGGGGAGAGGGTATGGAAAACGTTTACTCTTTGTAGACTGGTGGAACTGATGATAAAAATGGACGACCCCTTAGTTACTTAGTACTTGTTTTCTGCAGGAGAGGAGTTGGGAGAGACCTCCCTCTAATCTACCAGTCTGGTTTGGACTTTAAATATTGTATCATCATTCATTTTCATTTAATGAAGTACANACAGGGGTGGGGTGGGGAGGGGGTATGGAAAACGTTTACTCTTTGTAGACTGGTGGAACTGATGATTAAAATGGACGACCCCTTAGTTACTTAGTACTTGTTTTCTGCAGGAGAGGAGTTGGGAGAGACCTCCCTCTAATCTACCAGTCTGGTTTGGACTTTAAATATTGTATCATCATTCATTTTCATTTAATGAAGTACATGAATAATTGAAAATGTATATTTATTTGTTGATTTTGCTGTTAACATTTTCATATAATATTAACCAACTTTGGAAAAAGAATGGAGTTACTTTGCTTAATGAAAGTGAAACTTAGATAGTGTGTGCAGTGTACTATCTATTTAAACCACAGCTAGCATGTAGAACAAAAGACTTGGCCGTGCTGTATTGGACATACAAGCATGTCATAAACCAGTGCGTTCCGCGGTTTGTAGCACTCTCGTTACTCACTAGTGCAGTAGCCAATCAGAGGCTGTGGTTTAAGCCAGATACAATATTTCATGTACACCTTGTTGACTCGTATTGTATATATCACATATGAGAAGATGAAAAGTTGCTTTAGCTGCATTTGTTCATGTCTTAACTCCATGTTACTTCTTGTATGATATCGAATCTTGTAAAATCTATTTATTGTTGTGCATTTTATAAAAATTTGTTATATTAAAATATATCTGAGTTGTTTATTATGAGAATTGTTACATTATTTAAGCCTTTGATGTTCTGAGATGGAATGAATATATTGATTGTTTCTTTTCATGTCTGTAACAGTCTATGGACTGTCAGAACTAATGTGCTGCAAAAACATTGCTTTTATTAAAAATAAAACTTTTCTTGGTCAGAAATGATCGTATGTTTTATTTTGTTTAAAAAAAGTTCATGTTTTCAGACTATGCCTACGAACATCCACCCACTACAAAGAAGAAAGATAATCTTGGTCTGTGTGATTGTTAATGAACAAGAATAAAGTTCTTTGCACGTTTGATGAAGTTTTCAGGATAAGCATTTATTCGAGAGGGAAAGAAGTGCTTATCATTTCTACTGAATTTGAGTCATCATTTTCAGTTATTCTCTTTTCCTTGGCAAAAGTCTGAACTCTGTGATCTTTAGTTGTTAGTAATTTTGTGAAATATTGTTGTTGCCCTCTAGTGAATTCCATCTTAACTTCACCCAACTAAACAAGTGACAATTTATGCCAATGAAGCACTGCCCTCTATTGGCATAAATTGTAACTAGACGAGTAACAATTTATGCTGATAGAGGGCAGCAGTTTCTAGTTGTCAATGAGCAATTCTCAGAGGGTAGCAGCTTAGAATGCATGGCAGTGGCTCCTTTGGGCTTTATTCCTGCCTGATGATTGATGGTAAAAGCACACTTAAAGTTGGGAAAGAGAAGTGTCTTCACTTCCATGGTTGAAAGCTTTCAGAATTGTGCTTGATTTCAAAATTTTCTTTATTAATTTTTTTCATATGGCCTAGTACGTTGAGAAAATGCCAGCTACATTTTCAGTTTTTACAACTTGTACCCGTGAATTTTATAGCCTACACTGAGAAAAGAATAAAATCATGAATTTATGAACTTTATTGTAAATAAAATAAAAATTAATCATCAGAATTTGTCTTTCAATGTTTAGAATTACAATAAAATGCAAAAGTGCAGGTAACATTCTTTAATAACAACATGCTAGGAGAAAAGTGATCATATTTTCAAGAGCAAAATTTGTTGGACAGAATTGATAAATCACACATATTTGCACCACAAATAAAAACTTCCAATTTTTCATTTATATAATAAATATCACTTGAAATAATCAAACAGGATATTTCTTATATAAAATCAACATTCATACTTTTCCTAAATAACTTCCTGATTATAATTATTTGATATATATAATTGGTCAGCAATTTCAATACATGTATATAAAACTGGATTGTATAAGAAAAGGACATCAGATATTTAAATAAAATAATTTTGGACAGCAATGAGAGGACAATCTGGGTATTCATGGCACTACACGTAAAAAAAAAAAAATGTTCCATTTTAATCTCAATTATTACCAGATTAAAAATGTGCACCAATAATTCACAGTTAAATATTATATAATACATGTAGCTCACAAAAATGTCACATCTATCAGTTTTGATTTCAATTCCTCACAGTAAATGTGGCACTGCAACTCCCTGACTAGCATTAATACAGTCCATTTTGAAATTGTCCAATAATAATGATAATAAAATTTATATATTAATAAAAATAAATTGACAAAACAACTAGAATTAAGTAACATGAAAGGTTTTTGTGGGAAATGAAAATACTTAAATCTAAAATTCATACTAAAATGAAAACTATTAATTCATAAATATTTGAGTACACTAGTTATATAAAAAATAACTAACATTTGGTAACATGGACGGTTTCAAGATTCTAAATGTCGATTTTTTAAAATTGGCATTGTAAATCTTACAAATTTGAACAAAAATGAAAATCAATATAAATAAATAAATAAATATCTAGTGCATCCTAAAGGACTAGCACTAAGTGACATGGACGGTGAGAGGATTCTGAATTTTCATCACACAGTACGCACTGCCAAAAACCTGCAGTATCTGTACAACAGTACAAATCACATTTAATGCAATAAGCATAGAAAAATCCCTCTTCATTTCTTCATGTAAGAGATCATAGCACCCAAGCTTGTAAACTTGGTATTCACCGGGGCCTTGAAAACCACAATTTTCTTTAGCAGACAAGGAATTAGCATCACACAGACACGTCTTTGGCGGCAGCGGGCGGGACCAATCGCTCATATTATGTATACCACAGCACTTGAAGTTCATTTGTAGTGTGTCCCAGCACTTTTGCTCCTCTGTATCATTGAGGAGGTACTCCCCCTGTGATTTCTTTAAGATCTTTAACAAATCTCCATCTTGAATTGCTGCAGCGTCATGGCCTATGAGAACAGCACAGCAGATTTCTACAATCAGTACGCTTATGAAAATCCACAGGAATCTGCGTACAAACTGAAGGTTACCGCCACGTAGGATGTTATTGTACGCCCCAAATAGTCCGAGTATCGTAACTGCTGCTCCAACGATGAGGTCCAGATATACAGGCACCTGATACTGATGCAGAAATGTACAAGCGAAAATTTGTCGACTTAGGGTCCATGACGACAAAGAAAGCATCAGAACTCCCTGGATTAGGAGCAAAATAATAAATCCTGATACAAGACATCTCAAATAGCGCTCTCGTTTTTCTCTGTCTCCCAAGTCAATTTTACTCATCAGAATATGTGCAGTCCATGTACGGACTAATACTGCTTTACGGCACCTAGTTTATTTAACTGTATATGTAGATTCACAGTCTCTGTGGCTTAAAAGGTTTTCATTAATCTCCCACTTCCACCATCAAATATAACTCTCACAAATCATAATTTTCCAAGCTAGTTTCTGTTTTATTGAATCATGAAAACTCTGTGCTGTTTACTGCCTGCTAGTCAATAAGTCAATAAGGCTACAAGCCTACAACCATATAACTGTAGCTTCCTGTAGGAAAAAGCATCATCCAAATCACTAAGATAATCCGTGTAACTTTCTCTCAACTTGTTTCCTGAAAATAGGGAGGCTGCTGTTTATAAAATTATTCAACTCCTAGCACTGCATATACTGTATTACTGAGTACTAGTACTAGTATACGATCCAACAGAAATTCTCGTGTGCAGTCAATAAAAGTCAAACATAACTAAGCCAATTCACAAATTATTGATTCCAAGGAGGTTAAAATATACCTCCTACTTAAAATGTGTTTACACTATCATTAATGTAGTATTGATCCATCAAAAACCCACTGGCATTTAGTAAAAGTTCACCAATCAATGAGGCATGCATTAAGTTATCACGAAGTTGACATATGTGTACTGTATAAAACACTGTTTGTTGATCATGGGAAATGCATCAACCATGTGGTATTTATTCTGTACATCTTCTACTAATATTCAAATCAAGATACTGCCAATAATAATAATAATAATAATAAAAATAATAATATTATTATTTAATTCTGAAAATAAATAATTTCAAAAAAAAAAAAATAATAATCTATATAATTTCTTTTAAATAGTAAGAGTGATTTGATCATAAAATCTGAATTAATCACAAAAGCAAAACCAAGTTTGCTAAGACATGATGTGAACCAGCGCTGATTGTGAAATCCAGCTCAACTAGTTCAAGATCTACCGTTGTGTAGGGTCACTACCAAGGCAACTTTTTTCAATTTAAAAATTCATTAATAACACCTACATAAACAAAATGAAGTTTGCAATATATGTCCTTCGTTAATAGACACTTTTGAATAAAATTAACTTCAAAACCTGCCAGAAACTAGTCGACCCAGTTTCACTCACCCAAACTGTGTTTGGCCTAATTTCTGCTCCGACAGTGTGTGACCTTGACCGAATAAGTAGGTTAGGCAAGAAAAGCAGGTGGAAAAGGGGGCATAAAATGTTCGTTATATGTAAAATGTGCACATTATTTACGACCATCGATGTGGAATTTTCTGTATGTAAGTAGTATTGCATGTTTGTGCTTTTACTGACTAAATCTGTTGCTGAATTAAAAAATAAATAAAATGTCTTGAAACGAAATCAAAAGCGAAAAACACCGGCGGGTGCCCTCTAGCGGTAGATGCGCATGCAGTAAATTTCCATAAAATCTTCTAGGTTAACACTTTGCACATTAGTTTAACAGCTGCTTCTTTTCTTTTCCTTTGCCGATAAACGTGGAGAGGTCATCTACCAATATATGTTCTTTAACGAAGGATTGTGAAGGCCTGTTACGCCTACAGTATTCCTGCGTGTCCTCACGTACACTATGAATGGCGGGGGTCACCCGTCTAAATTCTAAAAAAAATATATATTTATTTCTAGGTCAAGGCTTTGTCAAAATACGCCATTCTTCAAGGTAAAGTAAAGTCTCTCACAGACAGAAGAAGATGGTGGGCAAAAAGCCGAACGTGATTGTTGTTGGGGCTGGACTTAGCGGTAAGACATTGAAGAGAAGTTGAAAATTAAATGTTGTTGTAATGATGCTGGTAAACATGTACGTGTATTTACTAGAGAGGAAAGATAAAGATTAGAATGCTGGCACTCCTGCGTACCTAGACAAGCATGAATAACCATGCTCCAGGCGTTTTTATTTACTTTGTTCAGTATCTGCAAATAATGCCTGTTATGTACTTTAATTTGTACTCTAATTGAGCTTCTATAGCATCTTAGTGCAATAACACAGACTACATGTAATTTGGTAACCTTATGATGCTGAAGTGCCGCACAACCAAGCTAATGTCATGAGCCTGGGTCTACCCCAGCCAGTCAATAACCTCAAGGTCTAAAGAAAAAAAGAATATGAATATTTACACACACATCCCTGCAAAACTTTGGGCTTAGGCAGGTTCATTCATATTAACAAAATAAATGTTGACAGATACTGCCATGATATCAAGCATTGCAATAGCAAGCCCCTAGCCAGGGGGGAGTTTGAAAGAACCACCTTTTTTGCTGGGAAAAGGTCCACTCTGGGTAAAATTTGATCTATGTACTTGAAGATTTTATGGTAAAAGGTCCACTTTTTCAAAAAAAAAAACCAACCTCCTCTTTGAAATTGCTGGCTAAGGGCCTGAATGGTATTTGTTTTTAGGCTGCGCAAAAACATCTGGAAGAATTTGTTTCATTTGTCCAGATCTCATTGTAAATTACTCCGGCACAACACAAATATGACCTGACTGAAAAAGAGTTCAGAGATTGAATTAGATGTTATGAATTTTTACATGTAATTAATGTACAGTATGTAATAAAACTATATATATAAACCACCTATTTCAATACCTTGCCTGAAGATTGTATATATCTGCATGCATTTATTCCAGGGTTGTCCGCCGCAAGAACGCTGAACGAGGCAGGCGTAGATGTCGTAGTTTTGGAGGGAAGAGACAGAGTGGGAGGCCGAGCTTATACAACTGAGGTAAAGTCTGGTGTCATGTTATCTGATAGTCACACCATGAGTCCTTAAAGGCCCAGTCACAAATCAGTTGCGATGCGTCGGGGATGGGTAAAACCCGGGAAATTTGAACAAAATCTTGAGACAGATCTCACGATTTTGCACCTGTCGGAGGCGCTCTCCGGATTACAAAAAATTAGAAAGATTAGAAAAAATTACAAGAAAAGACGCTCGCAGATATCGTCTCCCACGATTTTTCGACAAAACCGGGTCAAAATCCTTGAAAAAAACTCAGACAATGTAACTGCTCCACTTTTATTAGGATTATTGCTAGGATTGTTAAAGGATTCTTTATTTTCTACGACGACCCCCGGCCAAAACTAATCCCCCACAGATCGCCGACATTGTGACTGGGCCTTAAGGTGTACAGTATGTGACTTGAGAAGGTTGCATCACTTACCTTACAGTGGCCAAAACATAATACGATGATGACTCGATCTTTTCAATGGGCATAAAATATCAAACTTTCAGATACCCCAGTTCATCATTTAAATGGGCATAAAAAATATTTTTGTATAGAATTTGTAGTGCTTTAATAGGAATGCTCTTATTTTAAGAAATTATGACTTAAAAAATACAGTATCTGTATAAAATTCACAATTCCCCTCCAGTGACAAAAGCAAGTTATTACCATGCACTCTGTATATTGCCCATACAAATCAATTAGAAATTGAGTGTATTGTTTTTACTAAGTCAATGTTTTTATAATATTTTGCTATAGAAAGTTTTTTATATACAAGGCCGTGTTCACAGCTAATTGATCCCTGGACTAACTAGTCCCTGAATCAAATATGACTCAACTCACTTGAAAGCATGCTGAGATTTAATAGCTCTGCCTCTGCTGCGGCGACACATGTAGGGAGGGGAGCATCAATTATCATATTTGATCTGCAGACTAGTTAGTTTGTGGATCAACTGGTGGTGAATGTTGCCATATTGAAGAACTAAAAAAAAAACTTTTTCTGTTTCAGCGGGGCAGTGACATGGGAGGGGCGTATGTGGTTCCGTTTATATTCACAGAACTTCATAAACTGGCCACTGAGTTTGGCATAAAAGCTGTCAGCACCAATTCGGAAGGGAAGAAAATATACTACAAAAATGTGAGTTGGAAATTAAAGTGTAAAAGATTATTTTGTTGACAGTGTGGTGAGGTATTTTGTTATGTTTATCTGACAGGTAACTTTGATGATGTTTATTTTTTTAGTTACTAGTTTGATATATTATTATGGAAATATTGATACATCTTGAAATACGCAGTTTGATTTTTCATTTATTTATTTTACCAGGGAGAGGCCAAATCTTTTGATGATCGTGTGAAGCTTTTTGCAAACCCTTTGGCAGGCCTGGATGTCAACCATTCCTTGGTAGAAATTCAGAGATACTGCAACATGGTAAATTTGTTTTCTTTTAAATTTTAATTTTTTTCTTGTTTATTTATTAGCCCCTTCTCCCAGTCCATCAATAATTTGCTTCGTTGTGTTTTTGTCAGATTGCCTACTCACTCATTTACTCTGCCTTTCATTCATTCGTTCATTCATTCGTTCATTCATTCATTCAACTTTTGATGTAGCTCCCAATGTAAGCTTTAATGGACTGTGGTATTTATTATTTACTGTAAAGTATAGAAATTGAAGTAGCATGTCCTTTTACATATTAATTAACACAATGAATAATTAAAAAAAGTAAATAATGAAACTGACATTTTTCTTTTTTATCAGATGCAGATAGATAAGCCCTGGAATTTCAAAGAAGCAGAGACACTGGATAAAATGACACTGGAAGAATGGATAAAAGCCAACACATGGACACAGTGAGAGCTCTCTCTCTCTCTCTTTTCCACTTCCTCCTTCCTTCCCTGCTGTATAAATATCTTAGAATAAAGTACTCTTTCTTTTCTGAGCATGAATGAAATGTTATTCTGTATTCTGTAATGAGATTTTTCTCACTATCATCAGATTTCCTACTTTTTATCATTTTTGAAATCCATGCAGATCTGCCACACCATATTTTCGGACTTTTTGCCACACGTCAGTCTCAGTGCTGTCTGCTATGAATATTTCAGGGAGGCGCGCGACTTTCTCCAGGTGTACTGTGTGACCAAGGCGGCGGTGGAGCCCTGCGAAATTTCATTTCTGGCCTTTGTCTGGAAGGTGAGATATGTGTACAAAATAGCCTTAAAAAATAAGCATCATTATGGTGACAATATCATGATGTTACCTCAGAAATCAGTGAGTAGAATGTTATCTCCCCCTGAACTTGAACATACAGAACTTTAAAAAATTACTGTCATCTTGGTGACAAAAATATGATATTCCCAAAAAATCAGCATGCCTCTTCCAGTCCATGTTTTCTGTCCTGGGCTTTGGACTCCCAATTTGGTTTTTGTCAGTACTACTTGTCCAACTTAGTACAAGTGATTTTCTGTTTATTTTTTATTTTTATTAATTATTATTATTATGTATTTATTTATGTTTTTTTTTGTAGGTTAAAAGCATGGGGAACACAAGAGAGGCATACTCTTCTGGTGGTGGAGGTCTCACAGTGTATGCTGGAGGAATTGGGCAAATTACTCAAAAGATGGCGCAAGAGCTCGGAGGTATGGCAAGATGAGAGTAATTCTGATTAGAGGTGTGAATTACGAGTCCATTGAAAGTTATAAAACAGATTTTTTTTCTTTTTTTCACAAATTGTCTATTTCAAATTCTAAATGAATTTGTTAGGATAAGTCAAGATGCTCTTCCTTTTGGAGGATTTCCTTTTTTTTGATAATCTGTAGATGTTATATAAAATCTTCAGTCTGGGAAATGCAGTTAAAAACATTTTTAAAAATCCCTACAAGAAACTGTTCATAATCTGTAAAAGTTTCAAGTTTCTTATTTAAGTTAAATTCCTATTTGTATTCCATGCCATTGATCTAAAGTTAATTTCAGAAGAGAAAGCTAATAAACGTACTGGATGAACTGAAATATGTACATTACTCGTATTTTCCTTGAATATTTTTTTTTTTATTTTTTCATTATCCAATTTTATGACTTCATATTTTTAAGGTGAGTGTAAAACGCTTCGGCGACTTGCCACCTTTATTTATACTGTAACTAATATTTAACCTTTTATGAGAATAAATATGTTTAAAAAACTGAAATATGAGCAAATTTTAGATAAAGTGCAGTTGAAGAAAAATGTCCAGCGAGTGGCACAGCAAGGGGACAGCATTGAGGTGACGACAGAAGATGGAAAAACTTTTAAGGTACACTCTCTCACTTAATTCACTTTTGTTGTACATTTTGGATTTTTCCACCTAATTTGCTATCAGTGTTTAAAAATGTTACATCACTGCATGTAAAATCAACACGTTAACCCCCCCCCCCCCCCCCCAAATTGTAATAAATGAATTTTAAATATGAATTTTTGAGGTCAACCAATTAACACTTTTTTGCACAAATTTCAGAGTCCATGTGAAGTCTTAAGTCAATAGGTTTAACCTAGCTGTTATATGAAGTAAAAACTTTTTTTTTGAAAACTGCAAAAAAAAAAAAAAAAATCAGTGACTATGTTGTAAAGAACCGTGGTACATTTCAGGCCGACTACATGATTCTGACTACCCCTGCTGTGATGCAGTTGAAGATGACCTTTGACCCCCCACTGCCGCCACTCCGAACACAGCTTTTACAGAGGCTACCCATGGGGGCAGCCATTAAGTGTAAACTAACATACAATCAGCCATTCTGGCAAGAAAAAGGTAAGGATTGGAAGTGCTGTTATTATTTAGTATGGTTGCACTGTTGTCTCTTTTATAAAGATCTAATATTTTACTATGAACATAATCTAAGATCTTTTTTTTTAACAGTATGTGAAGCTTAAATGTTTCAAACTTGAAATTTTTAAATAAAACAAACAATCTAAATTGATACAACATGCTAAATGAATAACATTATTCAGTTTTTTTAGTGTTAATGATAAAACAAATTATATACATGTATGTAGCTGCCTAACAAGTGATACATACAGCTTTTGACAGCTATAAATGGATTGCTTAATCAAACTGCAATCATATTTTCGCATTTCAGGCATAATGTTGAATGGATTTGCTTTGATTGAATATTTAATTGGTATAAGTTTTTTTAAAAGGATTTGATGAAAATGTGATTAATTAACTTTTAGGTTATAATGGATTTACTCTGGTTGAAGACAAGAATGAGCCAGTCTCATGGGTGTTAGATGACTGTTACCCAGGAGCCAAGAGCTATGGACTTGTCAGGTATAAAAATCCCAGATAGCAGGTAGTCGTGGTGCAGGGGCTTTTCCCAGGATTGGGGGTACAGGTCATCCAAAAGTATCACCTGTAATTTTTTACACAATTTTAGGGAGTCTAAGTCGTCATTTTCCAGCAAAAAAAAAAAACAACATAAGCCGTCCAGCTGTCTTTGAACATATTGTCCATCTGGTAATGCCCATGGCTGTCTGAATGACAACTTGACAGTTCGCTTGGAAAAGCCTTGAGTTGGTGGCTATTAATGGAAAATAGCACTCTTACAACTGTTGGCCCACCATGTATATGCTACCATCTTGTGGAGTGCTGCCCTCTAGGGAGGGAGGCTGTTGGTTCATTCTCGATGTCGAGGACATAACAAAGATTATTATGCAAATGGAACTTTGTGTCTCGATCCTTGCTAAAAAAAGTAGCCACTCAGTTAGCATCTGTATGTGTCTTTATATATTCTGATTACTTTGTTAATAACAAAGAAGCAATGAAACATCTGTCATCCTGTTTTAGTTTCTTGGTTGGTGACAAAGCAAGAAACCTGGCACAGTTGGGGAGAGAAGAGAAAATAAGTCAACAGTGTAAAAGTCTCGCCAAGATTTTCAACTCCCAGGATGCTCTAACGGTACGCTGGCATTTGAATATGCACTTCTGTATATCTTATGAAAAGTCTTCCATTTCATGGATCTTTTATGTTATGCGTCCTACCATAAAAATATATAAAATCTGCATTTTATCACTGTTTGAATTTTCAATGTGTATGGAAAATATTTTAGATGTTTTTATATAGATGCATGAAGCTTTTAAAAAGATGTCAGGTGTTTAATTATACTTTGGATCTAAGTATTCAGTTACAATTAAAATGAAAATAACAAAGAATGCATATTTTGTGCTCACACATCACTGAAGATGATGAACTCTTTGTTTTCCAGCCTTCAGGTTATGAAGAGGTGGACTGGATGTCAGAAGCATTTTCATTGGGTGGTTTCAGTCATGCATATCCACCAGGGGTACTGACCAAGTACAAAAAGTTAGTAACTTTCTCTTCCTTTCTCTTTCTCTCTCTCCCTTTCCCATTTCTACACATTCCATTTTTATCACTATAATATTTGATGTTATCTGGGATGAGATTTTTTAAGAGTCAGAAATATCAATATTAGTCTAGTTGGGCGCTTGATCCCCGCACTATATTTTCTCAACTTTTTCACTTGGTGTCAGTCTCATCCCTGTGTTATTGTAAACAGTTTTGTGAAAAAGAGTTAAAATTTGAGATTCACTTGACCATTGACCTTGATATATAAGTATTCAGTCCCCATGACACTGGCTACGTTTATCTAAGAAAATGTATTGTGATTCTTTGAAAAATAAGGAAGGAGTTATGATTTGATAGTGTTATAAAAAAAGAAAAAAATGAAAAAAAGCATATTCAGTTTTCTCTGTGAACCAGAGGGAAGGTGTTTTTTATTATGGAACAGAAACTAGTTCCATGATGTTATATAGAAATATATACTGTATATATAAAGTTTAAAAAGAAAAAAAAATGCCCTAAAATATTATTTTCAGTCTTCTCCGAGAGCCAGTTGGCAGGTGTTATTTTGGTGGAGCAGAAACGGCAGCTCCAGGCACAGCTGGCCTTGAAGGCGCTGTCAGGTCTGGCCAGAGAGCCGCAAGACAAGTAAGATACTGGCAGTTCCAGACTGAACTTACAAATTGTTTTAAAAAATGCAAAAAAAAGAGTCTTTCAAAAAGGCAAAAATAATGTCTAATGGTTTTAAGTAGATGAAGCAATACATGACTAATACATGCCCTAATTTAATTCACAATTTGTAGGTTATTAAGTCTCAGAGACCTTCAAATTGGCAAAAAAAATTATTTTGACAGAAATGTCTCAGATAGTTGATTTCTACTTGATCCTTTTGTTACATATCTAGCTGTTTCAAAGTCTCCCCCCCTCTGTTTACACTTCCATATTTTACCATTTTTTCCCTGCAAATTTTACAAAAAATATTTAAAAAGAGCAACAATTTATAATTGTCTTCTTTTTTATATGCAAAGGCAAACAGTTTGGGAAGAGAAAAAATATGACTTAGCTTTGAAACTGAGCTGAAAAAGTTCTCCAAACTATTACATAATGTTTACCTAAACACAAATGATCTAGCATACTTTGATAAAATACTAAAAAGCAAGGCACTAATTATGACAGTGAAAGATTGAACAGGTTTAAAAAGCAATCCCATTTTGGTTCCAAAATAATTGTTACTCACTAAAGCTTAAAGAAATAGCTTACAATTGACAATCCTTTGACACAAGCCTCCTAATCATGGGATAATTGGATTTTTAAATTAATTTATTTTAAGATTCTGAAAGGCTTTGTGTGCATCATTTTCTAGGTGCTGAATGCTATGGGGAGACTGCCTCTTTCTGATGTTGAGGATCCAGATGCTAAAAAGGTACAGTATAGACTCAGTGTTTTCAATGGTGTAATAACCAGCTGGTTAGTTATACAATGGTTAGACAGGCAAGTATAGTTTTCTGCTACATGATTTATTCAATTGACTGTACAACTCAAGTCTCTGACACATAGGAGAGACCTGAGTTGTACAGTCGATTGAGTAAATCATGTAGCAGAAAACTACACCTGCCTGTCTCAGTTGTCTTACTGGTAAAAAGCAACTTTAAAAAAAGTGTATAACCAACCGTCTGGTTATTACATTGGGCAAAATTTATCAAACTTTCCCATACATAATTTTATAATCACAAATTTCCAGATAGCATTTGGGGTGTGTTTACTGAATAGAATTGGAACAATAGAGTATCCTGCTTAATAATTTTGTTGCTACCACTCAGTAGGATTGTTCTAATTTTAAGAAGTTATGACCTAGAAAATACAGCATTGAAAAGATGGAGTAATTACCTTATTATTGGAAGGTGTATCACATTAGTGGAAGCCTTTGTCATATGTTTTGTTTTGGTTTTATCATTATTCATTGCAATTAATTTGATTTAGCTTGATTGTATCAAAGGCACAGAAGTCAAAGTTTTTAAATTAAAATGTGACTAGGTTTGGTTCTGTTCACTTTTTGGGCCACATGAAAACATTTTAGTTGCTTTTGCTAGAAAGTTTAAATTCCATCCATTTCGGTTCACAATGGCTTAACACGATAACAAATTTTTGTGGTAGGATAACAATAAATTTAATAATATATAGAAATGATTTTTTTTTTTTGGTTAATCTTGTTTGGTTTTAGTGATTTACATGAATGAAGTTGGTGGGACTGATATAAACAGAAAAAAAAAAAGATAAAAATATAAAACCTAACTTCCACAGTGCAGATTATTTATGCCAATAACATCTCTCACTCTGTCTCTCTCTCTCTCTCTCTATATATATATATTTGGCTTACAGAAAGTCTTTACATCCATATGTCATGCATAATCCTTATATTAATATTTTATCTACCAGGACATGAGTTACCAGATTCCTGCCAAGTATCGTTACCTTCCCAGTGTTCCTGTTGCTGTTTCCACGACAACATTGGTTACTCTGGGTCTCGGACTGTTGTTGGGGCGAAGAATGGTAGTTCTTAGAGCCAGAGCTCGTAGGCCATAAGTTCATGAAAGATGACTATTTCTTATATCATTGCATCATTTTTGAAAAGGTTAAATTAGATATTGGTGACCTACTTTTCATAATGAATTCTTCTTGAAATTTCATCTGTTAGGTATTGTTTTTACATTGTTTAAATTCAAAGAATACATTTTGCAGGATTTATTTTTATGTAAAATTGATTTTTGGTACTGCCAATTAAATGAGGAAGCTGGAAATTAAGAAAGAAAGACCAATGAATTTATTACTGTTATTTGTACTAAATATTTACTATCGTGCTAAAAGCGATGTGACTAAGATTGAATGTATTTTTGTACGTAACAGATAGGTGCTTGGCACATGGAAAGCCATGTGGAGTATTTTCTTGTTGTTTTCCTTTGATTTGATGAAAGGATCACTGTTATCAGTATTGTATGTATGATGACTTTGCTTCAGAAGCTTTGAATACTAAGCACCTGTTCCACAATGAGTTCAAAGTTCATGGGCCAAGTTTAGCCAACTAACACTGGATAGCAGACTACATAGAGCTGACTTTCTGCATTATTGGTAGAAAGCCCCATTCACAGAATAGGAAACTAGACCGAGGGTCCAAAATGGCGACCCATCAAAAAGCTTGAAGTCTAATCAACTAATAGACATTGAACTATTCAAGTGGGTTGGTTATATTTTACCCTCAGACTAGTTATAGTCCCCTATGTATTCTGAATGAGGGCTAAGCGCTTTTCAGAATGATCTACCCAATATGAATGCATTTGGCATCTTTACATGAGCTGTTATCACCACTAGGAGTAAGAACCTCAGTCAGGAATTAAACAGTTAGTGCAATAGGCTAAGTAAAAGAAAAGCAGTTGTATGAGGTAAGAGGCATTATTGATATAGAAAAGTGACAGTAGACAGCTATGATTTTAGCCCCAAAATTGACTTGAGGCTCTTTGTGAAGCAGGGTCCCAGAATAATATTTATTTTTGAAAAGTATGTATAAACTGGAGTTACACTTCATAAAGTGGACCAAAGGGGGTGTTCACACAAGTTTGAAATGGAACAAACCAGATTTGGTCCAAACTACAGGAGCAGTTAAAGTAAGGCTCCTTGGGTAGTCACCAGTTTCACTGCAGATTGGTAAAACCAGCTTGAACACTGGCATTGGAAACTGTGTATAGTTTTGCTGTGTGGCCACCAATGTGATTTCAGGAATAGCTGAAACCTGCAGTATGGGTTAGATAGACAATGAACTGGAGGAGGGGGTTGGAGAAGTGCATGGGTAAAAGTTGTAAAAACTGAAAATCCTGAGAATGTAGCTTGCAAGCTCTCATTACATTTAGACCATATGAAAAAATAAAAAAAATCAAAATGAAGATTGAAAATGCTGTAATCCAGCATAATTCTGTCAACTTTCACCCATGTCAGTTTGCAATTGATTCATTAGGTATGCTTCTGGTACCCTTAAAGTTATGCGAGTTAGAACTCCTCAAATTGAAATCAAGTTTGCTTTTATAGGAACCATATGTGTGTACATGCAGGTACCTTCAAGTGTTATGGTCAGACCATTTATAGGATCCATGTGTGTACCTTCAAGTGTTATGGTCAGACCATTTATAGGATCCATGTGTGTACCTTCAAGTGTTATGGTCAGACCATTTTATTGTTCATGTGTTCTCTGAATAACATTGCCAAAATGTAATAAAAAAAGGATACAATCCTTTTAAAAATATGTCATTCATTCATTTGCCTGAATTATCTATTGCGATGAAAGCGAACCTTTTATTTCTAGAACTCGAATGCCAAAGACACACGGCTCTAAATGGGGTGTTGAGCAAAATTTAATCAAGTTTTGGAAGTAGATATTGTAGTAGATACTTTTATCTTTTCAGTGGCAGAAAATAATCAATCTTTCAAATACATAATTTAAATTTATAATCACAATAATTCTATATAGCATTTTACTGCATAAAATACAACTTTTGAGTAGCCCACTTCTTAATTTTGCTTGCACCACTCAACAGGACTGTCCAAAATTTAAGAAATAATGACTTAAAAATACAGTATCTGTAAAATTTACATTTTTACCCTCATTGAAAAGATGGAGTAATTACTGTATACAGTGGTGGTAAAGGGTTGCTGATATAGCCGGGAAAATTAAGTTTTTGATGAAAGTGAAATGTACTTAATATGATAATCATGAAGCCAAAATAGTACACTGCTGTTCAAAGTATTTTAATCCATTTCTGGAGTTCTTATACAACATTACTTTTCATGTTTTGGTATGAATCTCTTGTTATAAATATTTAACAGACCAAGTGGGGTGGAATTCATACCACTCCTCCAGGTCCTTCCTCAGGAATTACACATCAGAAAAAAGCCAGGGTTTAAAAAAAACCTCTGAACTTTTGAGAGAAGAGTTTCATTAGCTCTGTATGTATCAATTTACATTATTGTTTTTCTTTTTATCAAGAGCTTATAAAATATGTAGGTTTTACCTCCAATATTTCTGTGACTGTCAGTCACCATCATCAGGGAGTAAATGACTAGGGTCATTTCACCTGGAATGAAAATCCAGGTCAATTGCCCCTAATCACTGACCTTGTGTTGTAACTGTTACACATCAGGACCAAACAACCAGACCTGAACAGACAGGGGGGGGTATGATTTACCAGCTATCTATCTCACGGTGCTTCAGAGGGATGCAGAGGAGCCCCGGGGGGAAGGTGTAACAGTTACAACACAAGGCCAGTGATAAAAAACCTACATATTTTATAAGCTCTTGATAAAAAGAAAAACAATAACTCTGAACTTTTATCATGAAAGATTTTGACGAATCTCTGGAACCATCAGAATTGAATTACAAAATGTGAAATTACAACCCTAGGTTCTAGATTTCCATTTTGCCAGCTCAATCTTGGTTTCATATATAACCCATATCAGCAATACTGACACTAGTGAAAACTGGCAACTTGGAGGTGTTCTTTAGCAAAATTCTGCCTGGGTGCTTCCATATTTGGAAGTCACAAGTCTCGTACGTCACATCTATATCCACCTGGAGCTTCCATATTTGGAAATCACAAGTTTTGTATGTCACAGTTCTGTGCTGCCTGGAGCAGGCTTTCCCGCCTTGTGCTGACGTTATCTCATGCCAACGAGACAAGAAGTAAAGTGGCTGACAGGGAGTTTGAAGTTTAAACAAAGAATATCTTGCAGCCGAAGGTCAGTACCACAACACGAGTAACATTTTGCTTTAAAAACTGATTTTGGTCTAGCCAATGCTCAGCCCTTATAGTGGTGTCGGGCATACAGTGTAGCTGTCAAACTTGGCACACGGCAAGCACATGTATTGTGTTTAAATCTTCAGGAGCAAATGTTCTTTGATAAGCAAAAAATACTAAAAACATAGGATATTACTTTTTCTTTTAGAAACAATTTATTTTTCACTTTACATCTTAAAAACATTAAAGAAAATTAAATAAGGCATAATTAAATCTGTTTAACGTGTCATTTTGGTCTAATGACATTCAACTGCAGATTCGCTGTGGGGCAGTTCTTTTTGATTGACTGAAATCATACACTGTCACTGTTCTACAGAGTCACTGTTGACTCTGGATTCACAGTGACTCTGACACTCAGGGCAGGAATTCTTTGTTTTCACGGAAAAAGCTTGTGTCTGTGCATTGTCAATACAATGCTACCAAGCTCTGTGTCATTCTTGCACGTATTTACAGATTACGTTTTTCTATCCCTGTGTACACCCATCCCTGCGTACACCCATCCCTGCGTACACCTATCCCTGTGTATACCTATCCCTGTGTATATCTATCCCTGTGTACACCTATCCCTGTGTACATCTATCCCTGTGTAAACCTGATTGGAACTGGCTTTGTACGCATTCAGAACAGGGGACCCACAGAATTTCTATTACAATTAAGACCATGTAAGATCATTAGTGATATGAAATTACAGATTTAGACCATTTCAGGTACATTAGTCAGAGGCTGACCCTGAGCTATTTTCTGACAGTCTGCCAAATTATCTTTGTTGATTCACCCTCTAATTTTGACCGTCTTCCAACATGAAAAATTGGATACCCATCAATGAAAACTTGAAAACCTGACCGCTTCCGGAAAACCCAGAAGACGGCCTAAATCCGCCCCTGTTAGTGAACATCCATGACAGCGCACCTAGAGATGGTGTGAGTTGTGTTTACAGTTCAAGTACAGACTTCACAAGATAAAGAGCAAGTCCCACCATACCTGTGTCTTCACTGCAAGATATCAACACTGTAGTTACAGCTCTCAATGAATCCATCAACCTGAACTGACTACCTACTCCAGAGCCTAACATCTTCACTGGTGAAAATAAAACTAAACACATTCTTAATTCATAATACATAGTGAAATGCAAAAACAAACTGCTGTGGGCTCAGACGAGATGGCAACTGGGCCACTGATAAGATAATCATTATAACTCTGCTGAACACACGTTCATAGTCCATTCTCTCACACCAGTTTACTGCTAAAAAGAGATAACTGCTCTACATAGAACAGTTTGCTACACGCCCCCAAGATGGCTACAGCTCGCAATGACAGAGATGAAGAAGAAAGCCTACGAGCCAAAATAACTGAAAATTTTGTCAGCTGTCCATTATGCCTTGTTGAGTACAAAGACCCGACAGATTTACCATGTAGGCATACATTTTGTAAAGGTTGTCTGAAGACTTATATTTCAAACTCAACACCAGGAAGTAAATTCCGGTGTCCTGTGTGTCGGAAAGAGACAGAAGTTCCTAAAGATGGACTTGAGGGCTTCACTCACAATTTCTTCATGGAAAGCTTGCAGGACACTGTAATTCAGTCAACACATAAGAAAAAGTGCAGCTCTTGTGTTTTGTTGTCCCAAACTGAAACAGTGGCTACTTCAAAATGCATCACCTGCCATGACTACCTATGTGAGAAGTGTTCTTCATTTCACTGTGCTACCACACTCACCAAAGATCACAGGGTACTCACTTTTCAACAACTTCACAGCAGTGAGTATCAAAAAGAAATCCAAGAGCAGCAGAAGATTATCTGCCCAGAGCACAAAGGTGAGATGATACGATACTTTTGTTCAGACTGCAATGTCCCCATTTGTCGTGACTGCAGAGATCTACACCATGATGGCCACAAACTTATCTCCCTTGAAAAAGCTGCAGAGATGGTAAAGCCACAACTTCAGACCAAATTCTGTGGCATGGAGAAAAAATTAGAAATGGGTGAGAAAAAAATAGATAAAATTGATGAAATATTGGCAACCCTCCAAGAAAATGAAAACTTTGTTCAGCAGAAGATCAAAACTCGTGCAGCTCATCTACGTCAACTGGTAGATCAACGAGAGAAAACCTTACTACAGGAGCTTCATCAAACCACAAGCACTCACAGAAATAATTTACAAATGTCCCACAAAAACTGCAGTGCCACTTGCTCCTCTATCAAAACCACAACAGATGTAGTAAAGAACATCCTTCAACGTGGTGCCCCCATAGATGTCCTCATGTTACAACACCAACTTGGACAGAAACTAGATAAGCTACAGTCAACTTCAGCTGTGGATGATATTCCAGAGGAACTAAAACTCACACTCACCACCAACACAGAAGTGGACCAAAAGATATCCAGTGGGGCTGGCCTGGGGAATGTGCAGATATCTAGACAAACAGCTTTGCCCAAGTTCAAACCACAGGCTGAATGTATGCTGGAGTTTGACACTGGCCGTGAGGTGCCAGTGGACATTTCAGTGAGTCCAAACAGGGAGTATGTTACTACCCATGGTTGGAAGAACAAGGTGAAGGTTTGTAGTTCAGATGGTACATCAAGACAAGAGATCACAAGTGTCTCAGACACACAGTTGAAATGTCCAGTAGGAATCTGTCACTTTCCTGATGGAAGGATGGTTCTATCTGCTGCTCGCAATAACAAACTGTTTATCCTGTCACCACAGTGGGAAGTACAGCAAACTGTTGATGTCAATAACCCATATGGTGTGGCTCTCAATAACAGCTGCACTCAGATTGCTGTGGCACAGAGTAGCAAAAAGAAGTCTGTGAGTGTGTTCAGTATTGATATCAAAGGGAAAATAACTTTAACTGATGTGATAAAGAACAAAGATGGGGAACAGTTGTTCAATGAACCATATAAAGTAGCATATATGAGCAATGGGTGCCTTGTTGTCAGTGATCTATCACAAAAGAAACTTCATATCCTAACCCCATCTGGTGACCCACTGTATCAGTACACAGGACCTGATAACAAGTTAGGTACACCTCTTGGTGTCTGTGTTGATGGATATGACAACATACTAGTTACAGATCATGATAACCACTGCATACACCTTGTATCCCAAAATGGGAAGTTCATCCAGTACATAGCAACCAGAGCTGATGGACTTTATTACCCATGGGGATGTACCATCAACCAGGATGGAGATGTGGTTGTGACTGAATTTGATGGGAAAGTGAAAGTATTCCAATACTTGGAAAAATGACTTCCTTTAAATTCTAAGAAATTGAACAATATGCACTTTTCTGACATACATGTATATACAAGATAACAAAGCATTCAAATGTAAAAAAAAAAAAAAAGGAAACAAGGCAGCAAAGCTGTCAAATGTACAGACAAAAAGCAGAAAAGAATAATGCACAAAATAGGATACTGCCAATTCTGTTGCAATAATACATTACGCTTAACTGCAAAGTCAACATCATAATTTAATTATACCCAACAGGTAATACCAATGAAAGTAAAAGCATAAGGCTTCAGGCCCATGAGAGTTCAAGTTAACACTTAGAAAATGCCAGAATGAGAAAAATGACAATTTCACTAAAAATTGTTAATTCAAGAAAAAAATGATAATCCTATAGAGTTGGTTTTCTTATTTGAGCTACATGTCAATCCTAAATCATTCTCGTAAGTTGAAAAATTATAAGTAACACAGTTTTCTTTTTATCATAACGTTTGTGATGACAGTGCATGGGTAGGCTTGTTGGTAATTTTGATCCAATTCTTACAATAATGATTAACTGTGTAATCACCACCAATTTTTAATTACGTTCTATTAATAACATGGGCATAAATGATAATGTTTATTTCTGTGCTTTTTTTGTTGTGCCCGACTTTTGTTTGTAATATATATATATATATATATATGTATTACATTTAGTAAAATGTCATTAGTTATTTGTCTATGTGATATTGTGTAAATGAAATGTTAAGGAATTATATAGATTTAGTTTTTTTTTTTTTTTTGCAACTTTTTGCTTGTTTCACTATTTAACAATGTTTACAAATTAATTAATTATAAATTTATTGTTAAGAACTTAATGAACTAATTAATGTAATAAAAATCATGTTTTTTATAATTTATCTATATATTTTTGCATGTATCTTCATCTGTATATATATAAATTTTATTATTTTTTGTTTGTTTGCAACAGGACTCATAAATATGTTAATGAAATGGGAAGTGAGTATGATTATAGTAAATATCCTTGGTCAATTATAGATAATATATATATTAAAGGGTTAAATTTAACATCATCAACTGAAAATGCTTAAGTGTAACTAATAAAATGAGTAGAGTCTAATTGATAGTTTTATTGTATGATAGAGACATATAGGTAAACAAATTATCAACATTTGTTTTAGTAAAATATATTTTGTTGCTTCATACAACATACAGATGACTATTTGTAATTAATTTTTGACTGAATGGCAACTTATTAATAGAAACAGTATATATGTATGCTTAAACATATTTTAATGGATTCGTAAATTTGTACATTAAAATAAGGTAATGATTACAAGGTGGATGTAATCGCAATTGATTAACCATTGTTTATATTTTCAGATATATGTATTTAAAGGACAGAATGAGTATTAATAATAAAGTACACAGCCAGTTAATGCAACTAATATATGTTAACATCTAGGTATATTTACTGGAGGGAAGGAATATTTTAATCTTTTTCTTTTCTTTGCATATAACTGTAATGAGTAGTTTCATATAAACAGAATATGATATGATATGATTAAATAACTGATGTTTGGGTAAATTTCATTATAAAATGGTGTTAATTTTTGTAATATAGAACTCTATTGGTTAATAGATTATTAAATTTCATTTCCTAAAGTTTTGAGGCTAGAAAACTTATTTGAGGAGATTAATTATGTTAAGGCCTATTTTGGTTCAGGCCGAGTGACTGTGGAAATATTCTATTCACACATACTTGAATGAAGTAAAAAGTAAAAGATGTGTTGGCATTCATTAGGTGTGTGTGTGAAAGTTATCTTCCAAAGTTTCTCGGTGGAAAGTAAGGGACCATTCCCACAGATATTTCAATCGATCAATCTCCCTGGAGAGTCTCACTAAATTGCTGTCAACTTGGCTGGCTTAAATGCTAGTAAAGCTGTTAAGGGGTTATTATCTTTGATTTGGTAGGCGTGACAGATATTTAAAACGGTTAGTTGATAACAATTTAGTGAGACTCCCCAGGGAGTTAGATCAATCCAGATAGATTGATCTATGTATGGGAACCCAGTCTCAGAGAGATAAACATGAAAAAAATGTTATTTTGGCTAGTAATTTGTACTAATAAATATCTAATTGAAATTGAATAAAGCAACCTTTTTGATTTTGGAACTGAGATGGCAGTTCTGTTGTTTCTGACACCGGCATCACTCACTGATACAATAACTATTCCCATCTTTTCAGTCTTTTTATGTTTTCTTACAAATCATTTGCTTCTAAAATGTCCCAAATTTCAATTAACCAAGTCAAATTAGAAAAAATATGCTCTTTACTTAATGTTTTATGAATGGCAAAAATACAATTATCTAAAAGTATTAAAGTAGATAGAATTCTATAAATGCTGAATCAACTGAAGCAGTTTTGTTTTAATTGAATTAAAATTACTTTGGACAGACAAATTCAAAAGGGTAAAAGGAGATTTGATTCCAATGAAAAACAGTATTAAAATGTTGCAAATTTCTTTATCTATTTGCTGTTATGTATTTAAGAATATTTCTGATGGGTAACCGGTAATACATTAAAAAATTTACATTGCTATAAATAAAATGACTGAATCTCATCTAATATTGGAGGCAGATATATGTTAGAACAAAATTTAGGCACTTTGTATGTCACCCACTTTTGAATATCTTATAAACTTGTGTCACCAACCAAGCACCTCTCAAACTGAATCAGCTGTACTGAAAAATGTTCTCAAAAATACAAACCAGTTAAAATATTCTCTCATTTACTTGAAATAAAAAAAACACAAGCAGGAAACTTTGGAATAATTTGTTTCTAATAGTGTGAAGAAATAAAACTGGAGACTAAAATTAATCTTGGTACTGCATTACAGACAAGATGGTTTCAAATAATGGAAAATTATTCTAAATGTACTATAATTTTATCTCAAGCATCATGTACCTAAAGGCTAAATTGCATCAGTACAAAATGTTTTTGCATTGTTCTTTCCAAACATCTCTTTTTTGACCATGCACCTAAAAACTCAGAACTTAAGATAGAATAAAACCAACTTTCTGCAGCTCTGTTTGACAAATTTGAAAAGTTATCTTAAGTTTTCGGTTCTATGAAAACAAAGTTTTGATATCTGCAATGCGTGTTTCTCTTCGTTGCTCGACTGTCTGCTTCTTTCCAAATGCTCCCTGCATCAGTTTGCGTTTCCTCTCCTGCAGTTCCAACATGAGCTCTTCCACAGAATCCTTCACGACGTACTGAAACATACGAATCAAACAAATTCTTAGACTCCATGCTGTTACTGATATCTGCTGTGACAGATCTACTTTGGCTGTAGTTCACATATTTCTTTATAAACTTATTTATCAAAATTATTAAATCCATGGTGTTATCTCAACTCTATAAGATTCTGAGAATATTCAGCAATTATTTTACAACATAAAAACTTGTTACATGCATATTTCCATATTCTGTCACCCCTTTCTACTTCTGAGCACAAGGGGGTAACCTTGGCTCTCTCCAATTTCACACTGCCTTTCTATCATCTAAGAGGGATATAGCTCTGTTAATATTTAACAAAGTTGGGTGGAATTAATACCACACCTCAAGGTCATTCCTCAGGAATTACACAATGTAAATGCTACCCATAGCTCTGTGCCATTCTTGAAGGCATTTACAGACAACATACGTTATTCTATCCCTGTGTGTACCGGATTGTAACTGGCTTTAGACGCATTCATAACAGAGGGCCAACAAATCCATGGATCACATATGGCTGACTCACTTGAATGCCTGGAGTGTAATATTCCCATAGGGACTCTATTCAGTGCTAAAAGGGGATTATGTAGCCTCTTAAGTGAGTCGCCATATTTGATCTGCTGAGATCTGTTGATCACTGTTGTGAATGTGGCCCATTATCTTACCTTTGTGATGATGACGTCCTTGGTTTGCCCGAGACGATGACATCTGTCAAAACATTGCTCCTCGGATGCTGGGTTCCAGGTCTAGGGGGTAAATAAATAATTAAGTAAATAAATAAATACACAAATAAACAAATAATAAATAAATAAATAAATAAATAAATAAGAGAGTGGGCTACTGTGAAATAACCAACTTTTTAATGTTTTGTGTCTGAATTACTATGTGTCATACCAGGACCCCACTTATTACATAGTTTTTATTATATTCAGTCAGCTATATTATTCTGCTGAAAAAGTCTACTTGTACCATTGCAATTGAATGATATACTGCTACAATGACATAAATGTTAATAAATCCTTAATGAATATGTTTTGAACAAGTTACAAATACAACAGAAAATATTAACAAAAGCCATGCTGAAGTATTTACATATTAGTTGTACTGCTAATGAAGAATGGCAAACATCCCTTAAAACTAATAATAATTAAATTGAACTTGTTTTATGGCAAGCATTGGCTTCCTGTTTTTGTTAAAATCTGAAAATCAGAGGAAACAAATTAAGAAAAGAGAAGGGAAAAAATCAGAAAAAAAAACTTACAGGATCCATCAAGAAAACCCTGGAGGCAGCAGTAAGGTTAAGTCCCATACCTCCAGCCTTCAGTGAGAGGAGGAATATGGTAGGAGCACGGGGGTCAAGGTCAGAGAACTGCTCAATGGCCTGTGTTCTCTTCGCAGCTGTCATGGTGCCATCGAGACGTGCAAACTTGAACCCAGCAGCTCTGTGGGGGAAAAAATGTAAGTGAAATTTCTTTATGTAATTACAGTGTTTGTAAGGGTCTATTCCCACAACTTTAGATCGATCTATCACCGCGGGGAGTCTCACTAGATTACTGTCAGATAATCCCCCTTAAGTGTCCGTCCCCGCCTACTACAAGCTATAAGGGGTAATTAACTTTCGTGTCCACCCGGCTGACAGCTATTTAGCGTGAACCCCCAGGGAGTTAGGTCGATCTAAAGTAGGTCGATCTAATCTATGGAAATGGGGTGTAAATTATAATCCTACTGGGCCCTAAGGACAGCAGAGACTGAGAATCTACTGGTCCAAAGGAAAAGTGGTTACAAACTGAACAAATTTGGAGCCAAGGCAGTATTACCCTTATTGTACATTGCATTATACAGTTGAAACAAATGACAGACAAATAGACAATATCTGTCTGATAATTTATAATAATTTTAATAAGATAAAGAAATGTAAACATTCAACTTTGGCCCCACATCGACTTACTTGAGTGGAGTCTCTAGGACAGTGAGGAAGGAAGTGAATTGCGAGACAACAATACTCTTAATGGTTGGGTCATCCTTCCTCTGCTGAATCAGGGCCTTCATCAAGGCATCCACCTGGAATCACACTAGCTGTTGACACACAAATATATAGCTGAACATCTTAGTAATATTATACAGGCCAAAAACTCACTTAAAATGATGCTGATTGTAATGTCATTTTTCCCTTTTACATACATATTCACTGAGCTGAGAAAAAAAAGTGTAGTAACTCGTGTACACATGTCGTGACAGAAAAATATTGAACCTAAAATACTTCTTCCAGTAAAATCACTGCAAAGGTTCTACAAAATGGCAGTTTTTAGAGCTGAGGCATAAATTTTAATAAACTAACTTCTGACTTATCTCTACATTTGAGTAGGTTGTGTTTATATTTGCACAACCCCTGGAAAAACATTGACACTGGACTGCCATGGTCCTTCTATTGTGATAACACTCACCTTGACACTGGACTGCCATGGTCCTTCTATTGTGATAACACTCACCTTGACACTGGACTGCCATGGTCCTTCTATTGTGATAACACTTACCTTGGCACTGGACTGCCATGGTCCTTCTATTGTGATAACACTTACCTTGACACTGGACTGCCATGGTCCTTCTATTGTGATAACACTTACCTTGACACTGGACTGCCATGGTCCTTCTATTGTGATAACACTTACCTTGGCACTGGACTGCCATGGTCCTTCTATTGTGATAACACTTACCTTGACACTGGACTGCCATGGTCCTTCTATTGTGATAACACTCACCTTGGCACTGGACTGCCATGGTCCTTCTATTGTGATAACACTCACCTTGGCACTGGACTGCCATGGTCCTTCTATTGTGATAACACTCACCTTGGCACTGGACTGCCATGGTCCTTCTATTGTGATAACACTCACCTTGGCACTGGACTGCCATGGTCCTTCTATTGTGATAACACTCACCTTGGCACTGGACTGCCATGGTCCTTCTATTGTGATAACACTCACCTTGGCACTGGACTGCCATGGTCCTTCTATTGTGATAACACTCACCTTGGCACTGGACTGCCATGGTCCTTCTATTGTGATAACACTCACCTTGGCACTGGACTGCCATGGTCCTTCTATTGTGATAACACTCACCTTGGCACTGGACTGCCATGGTCCTTCTATTGTGATAACACTCACCTTGGCACTGGACTGCCATGGTCCTTCTATTGTGATAACACTCACCTTGGCACTGGACTGCCATGGTCCTTCTATTGTGATAACACTCACCTTGGCACTGGACTGCCATGGTCCTTCTATTGTGATAACACTCACCTTGACACTGGACTGCCATGGTCCTTCTATTGTGATAACACTCACCTTGACACTGGACTGCCATGGTCCTTCTATTGTGATAACACTTACCTTGGCACTGGACTGCCATGGTCCTTCTATTGTGATTACACTTACCTTGGCACTGGACTGCCATGGTCATTCTATTGTGATGACACTTACCTTGGCACTGGACTGCCATGGTCCTTCTATTGTGAACTCCTCCTCCTCTGTATTCTCTGGGACTGGGATCAGCTCATTCCTCTCAAGTTTACCACGACACAATGGACAATTAGCACCTTCCTGCAATGTTTGGGAGAGAGAGGTTTTTATGCAATTAATAAACACATATATCTTTCAGGGTCAGGAGGTTTGAAGTCCTGGAAAATGGTTCATCTATTAAATATGAAGAAATAAGATAATGTTCAGGAGTCATTTATATCACTTCTGAGGGCATTTTTTTACACTACAGATCCAGACACTTAAGTAATTCATCAGTTATGAAAGATCAACAGGTGCTTCCTACATAACAAGTGTGTACGGTCACCTAACTTTGTCCTCCACTCCACTTATCTGTTAGAAATATAATGTCTCATCACCAAGTCAAAAGAAATATAAGACTGGAGTTCAGTGTGTGCGTGTGTGTACTCACCCCCTTAGTCTGTATCACCCTCTTAGTGTGTGTGTGTGTGTGTGTGTGTGCTTGCGTGCGTGCGTGCATGCGTGCGTGTGTGTGTGTACTCACCCCCTCAGTCTGTATCACTCTCTCAATACAGGGTTTACAGAACACATGGACACACCTGGTGATAACAGGAGTGTTCAGAGGATCCAGACATATGGAACACTCCTCATCTGATCCTGAGTTTAATACTTGGAGAAGACTCTGGACTAACTTCTCCCTCAGCTCTGCTGGCAGACTGCTGTCCATCTGACCACTTAGCTCTGGAATAAATGAATGAATGAATGAATGAATGAATGAATGAATGAATGAATAAATAAATAAAGGATGGAAGGATGACAGAGACTAGTAAGTTAGGGTTGGAAATTCCTGTCATTGGAAATAGATAACTATTGAAAGGGGCAACAGAAACATTTTTTTTTTAATTATTAAGTGACTAGGATTAGACTAAGCGAATTTTCTACACTCAGGGATGAGACTGTCATTTAGTGAAAAAGTTGAAAAAATATGGCATGGGGTCCAGGGGGGCGTCTACACCAATGATATTTTTGGCTCCCATTAAGTTGGAATTCTGCTGATAGTCAGAAAAATCCCTTCGCTGATTAACACAGATCATTTACCTTGTGACTGTACAGCCAACTTGGCAGCATTGGCGATAAGAAACGGGTGGCAACAAAGCTGGCGTAGCCTCATCAAAATGGCCAACACTTCACCGTAATGATGGAGCAGGGTACCCTGTCTGAAGTACCTGAGACAGAGAATGGTTGGATTGAAAATTATCAGTACTTGAAAGAAACTCCCTTTATCATCAACATTCCGAACTTGTTAAATTTAATTTTCTACAGTAAAGTGGAGCTGTGCATTACTGAGCTTTTTGTCACTCAGTGACCCTCCTAAGTGTGTGTTACTATGAGAATGAGCACTATATTTAATATTTGCATTCCTGACCCATGTTTATTTAAATGCAGAAAATGAAAACTTTAATCTTATGACATGATCAACAGACTATACAGATGAATTTACAATAATATTTTTAACTGATAAATTTAACTTAAATAACTTAATCAAAATAAGCCCCCAGGTTAAAGAATCTTTTGACCTAAATCTAAAATGAAAGTCCCAAAGAGCCGGCTACCTGCTAATGATCAGTTTCCCCTCCTGTGCCATGGTGTCATATGTCCTCCTCTCATCCTCTGACAACTGGAGAGTTTCCAGGTAGACATTTCTGGCAGGTAGCTGGACTAGAGGCTTTCCTCCCACAACCTGTGTCTTCATACGCCGTAGGGCAATGTGACCCATCAAATGTTGGACACGCCTGCGATGAACATGAAATATACGTAGTTGTAATATTTATTGCATATTGTCTGTTGTGAAATGGCAATTAAAGCAATGTAGGGTTAAAACATGTCTGATATATATATATATATATATACAATGTCTCTTTATAAACAATTTGTTTTTATTAATTAATAATTTATCTGTTTGAAGAAAACAATCGATAAATTTCAAGGAACATAGGTATAGTCGTGAAAAAAAGACCTGCCAAAAACTATTCTCAGAAAGTTCCAAGATAGGCTTGTTGTCAATGTCACATCTGACCTGTCAAAAGACTCATGAAAAGAGGTACAAGTTGAAATAGAAACAAAAACAAAAATCTTCCTTACTTGAGAGCATATTCACTGCCACCAGACAGAGGTCTTTCAATGGCGCGTTGCCAGATATCTCGGGCAGTGAAGGGATCTATCTTCAGAAACAACACCAGCGTCCACAGGTCTCGTAAAGAGTTCTGGATTGGTGTACCTAGAAGTGTAAATATTATGAGAATTTATTATTGTTTGTTGTATGAACATCCAGATAAAGTCTGGGTTAGTTTAAACAAAAAAGAGCTTTAGTCTTAAGTTATTATTAAGACAATTTTAAACAGCCTATTTTGACTACGTCAGCAGTACAACACTTCAGTAAGTGTTTTGTGCCAGTCTTGAAAAATTGTGAAAATAAATATGTTTTAAATTGAGAGTTATGTAATTTGTGCCAACTTTTACAGCTTTATGCTTACTCAAGGTTAAAACACCTTCCCCCATCCATTTTTATATAAAAGCCAGAAACTTATAAAACTTTCCTTCCTTCATAACTACAATTAAATCATGATATGCTACTAACAGTCTGGTTTCCTCAGCATTTCAGTACAATAAGGATTGAAATTAAGTTTCAAGAAATTGCTCCCTGACCTGTTAAAACCCACTTCCTCTGTGTCTGTAGCCCAAGAATTGCCTTGGTCATCTGTGCGTTAGGATTCCTGATGGTGTGACCTTCATCTAATACCACCCTCAACCACTTCACTTTACCCAGAATATTCTTCCTCTAGAAATATACAAATAGTTAATACCCAATTATAGACATAAGTACAGAACAAGGCAGTAAAGCTGTCAAATGTACAGACATCTGTGTGTTAGGATTCCTGATGGTGTGACCTTCATCTAATACCACCCTCAACCACTTCACTTTACCCAGAATATTCTTCTCTTAGAAATATACAAATAGTTAATACTCAATTATAGACAAAAGTACAGAAGAAACTAACAATTTGTAAATTTAAACACTATAATTTTTAAATCCTTCAATTACTTTTAAATTGTGTATTTAATGTGGTGTATACATTTTTTTAAATCCTTTCCTTCTTCTGTATAGTCTGTATAGTCTGTTACAAGCTTGCGTCTTATAATGTAAAGTCTCCTTTTTTAATGTTTAAGGACAAAATAAAATATTTTATTACTATTAATTCAAATGCATGAAAAATGCAATATTTATCAGATCAAAACTGTAATTTCTATTATCTTAGGATCAAACCTAAATTGTCACCATCACAAAATTGGAAAAGTGTCGCTTTATTATATTTTTTTTCTGAGCACTATTTCCTACCTTTCTATCAGAGTTTTATTTATTTATTTAGNGTATGTATCTTTCAGTAAGTGTTTGGTGCCAGTCTTGAAAAAGTGTGAAAATAAAACTAAAACCATGTGTACCACCAGTGCTTACGCTGGTGGTACAATTAAATCATGATATGCTACTAACAGTCTGGTTCCCTCAGCATTGGAGTACAATAAGGATTGAAATTAAGTTTCAAGGAACCATTCCCTGACCTGTCAAGACCTACTTCCTCTGTGTCTGTAGTTCAAGAATAGCCTTGGTCATCTGTACAGTACATTAACTAACTAACTAAAAATTAAAATAAACGAGAGTATCAGAGAGGCAATAGCGCCTCAGGATATTGTACCACCAGCTCGAGTTAGCGCATTCGAACGGAAAACCAAAAACAAACAGGAATAACTACCAGTGTTGTGTTTGACAAGCTCTTCCAAATGCAATAAACAAGACAAGAAATATAAAAAAACAGCACAACTTTTATAAAAATCGTCTGATCAAGCCGATTTTCAAGATAATAGGATTGTCAGTTTTCTTTAAAATGCATTATCAGTGTTGCACATATACTGAAAGAAAAAAATAGGTCTATCTCTGCCAGTTTTGAAAATATAAGGGATAGAAAATTTGCAAAGTTCAGTACATGGTGAAAAGAAGGTCAAAGGTCAATTTAAATGTGACAGTTAGATGTCCAGCATATGACTTCCTATTTAAGTTCAAAAGTAACTATGGGTTTATCTCTGCTAGTTTTGGAGATATAAGAGATAGAAAAATTGCAAAGTTCAGTTCATGGTGAAAAGTAGGTTGAAGGTCAATTTCAAGGTCACAGTTAGATTGCCAGTATATGACTTCATATTCAAGTTCAATAGTAACTATGGGTGTTTCTCGGCTTCTTATGGAGTATTTCACATTTTATTTTCACCACTAAATATTGCTCAGTTGTGCTTCTTTATATAGCGCAACTCCTTGACCGTATCGCAAACAAAAAAATGGACACCACCTCCAGTAATGCACTTGACAAGCTCTACATAATGCAAAAAACAAGAGGTCTCTAGCATTTACGGTTCCAGAATTAGGGAAAGATTTCAGTTTCGGCATCTTATGGCCGTTTCTCCCATGAAAATGCACCGATTGACCCCAAACATGAAAGGAGTCCCTAATTGCATCCACTTACTATAATATGAGTGCTAAACTCTGTGTAGTTTCTGAAATTTGGCACAAATAAAAGTTTTTTTCTTTTGCAAAAAAATCCCATTTTTAGAAAATTTTCGCCTGTTTGACCTTGAAAAATGGTCAAAGGTCAAATAAAAAGGCATATTTGAAATCCTCATATATGACTTTCGGTCAGACTTCTATACTAATTTTTCCAATAATTCCTTCCGTTTAGGAGATATATAGCATTGAATTTACAAAAAATTTGACAAGGGTGCATTTCATCGAGTGTCACGCCCAAGCGAATGCAGCGACTGAGACAAAAAAAACAGGGGGTTCAGGTTGAGATTATATGTGACTTAAATTCAAGAGATGGGGACACAGGTCTATGCGGTCTAGGAGGAGAAGCGGTAACGGTGACTTGTATCCCACGCCACCTTTCGGAGCCGCCGGAGCTCACGGAGCCACGATACGGGTCAGGACTAAAACCATGAGTACCACCAGCGTACACGCTGGTGGTACTCATAAACAAGGAACTGCTCCCAGACATCACCTGTCAAGACCCACTTCCTCTGTGTCTGTAGTCCAAGGATAGCCTTGGTCATCTGTGTGTTAGGATTCCTGATGGTGTGACCTTCATCTAACACCACCCTCAACCACTTCACTTTACCCAGAATATTCTTCCCCTAGAAATATACAAATAGTTAATACCCAATAATAGACATAAGTACAGAACAAGGCAGTAAAGCTGTCAAATGAACAGACATCTGTGTGTTAGGATTCCTGATAGTGTGACCTTCATCTAATACCACCCTCAACCACTTCACTTTACCCAGAATATTCTTCCCCTAGAAATATACAAATAGTTAATACCCAATTATAGACATAAGTACAGGAAAATAACTAACAAATGATCTATAAATTTAAAAAATAATTTTGAAATCCTTCAATTGCTTTCAAATTGCAGATTTTGTGTATATAATGTGGTGTAAACATATTTTTTAATCCTTTCTTTCTTCTGTAAAGTCTGTTACAAGCTTGTGTCAAGATAGTCTTATAATGTAAAGTCTTCTTTTTTTAACATTAGGACAAAATAAAATATTTTATAACTATAAATTAAATGCACCAAAAATGTAATATTTATCAGATCAAAACTGTAATTTCTATTATCTTAGGATCAAACCTGAATTGCCACCATCACAAAATTGGAAAAGTGTCATTTTATTATTATTTTTTTTTTCTGAGCACTATTTCATACCTTTCTATCAGTGTTTTATTTATTTATTTACTTTAGTTTAAATCCATACCTTACTATCTGTAGTAACAGTCTGATATGTAGTCAACACAATATCCTGTTGTTGTATATTATTATATTATTTATTTATTTTAGTTTAAATCCATACCTTACTATCTGTAGTAACAGTCTGATATGTAGTCAACACAATATCTTGTTGTTGTAGAACTTGAGCACTCTTACATCTAGAAGGTCCATAGAATACATTGATGGCAAGATGGACTCTTTCATCTACGTGGTCTTCTAGTTGGTCCTAAAGTATAAAATAGACAAATGTTTGGTGAGAAATATCTGTCTGCTGAAGAAAGTAAACACACAAAATGAGTGTAAGAACTCAAAAGGATAATATCTGTTCGTTTTGGCCAAAAAATAAATTTTCCTGGACTAAACAACAATTTTCCCATGCCAATTGTTACTGAATCCATTTCTACATTTAAAGTCAGTCCCTGATTTTTTACTAAAAGGTTTTTTTTTTGTAATAATCTCTTAAGATTGAAGTACTTAAGATTAAGAGATTATTACAGATTATGACCATCTAGGTCACGTGGTCTGATGACAAGCTCAGATATCAGAATAATAGCTATAACTGCCATTTCTGTGAATTATTTACGTTTTTATAATTACACTATATCTAGTGAACAATGTTTTTTCCCTGTTCCATTTTGATGCAATTTTACATAAAACTCAACAGCGAAATCACCAACAAATTTTCATTTATAGTACTGGTAATATGGACATACAGAATATGGATAATGTGTGTGTGTGTGTGGGGGGGGGGGGGTAATAATTACTTGATCACTTTACTAGAAATCAGTCCAATAATAGTATTACTCCTCCAGAGTAAGATCAATTTTGATCTTAAAAGCAGAATAAGTCCCTGTTAAGACCATTTCTATTACAGTTAAGGCCACTTAAAATCATTTGTGATCTGAAATTATGGATTCAGACCATTTCAGGCACACCATGACAGCGCACCTAGAGATGGGGTGAGTTGGGTTTAAAGTTCAAGTAGTGACTTCACAAAATAACGAGCAAGCCCTACCATACCTGTGTCTTCACTGCAAGATATCTACACTGTAGTTACAGCTCTCACTGAATCCATCAACCTGAACTGACTACCTACTCCAGAGCCTAACATCTTCACTGGTGAAAATAAAACTAAACACATTCTTAATTCATAATACATAGTGAAATGCAAAAACAAACTGCTGTGGGCTCACACGAGATGGCAACTGGGTCACTGATAAGATAACTGTTATAACTCTACTGAACACACATTCATAGTTCATTCTCTCCCACCAGTTTACTGCTGAAAAGAGATAACTGCTCTACATAGAACAGTTCGGTACAAGCCCCCAAGATGGCTACAGCTCGCGATGACAGAGATGAAGAAGAAAGCCTACGAGCCAAAATAACTGAAAATTTTGTCAGCTGTCCATTATGCCTTGAGGAGTACAAAGATCCGACAGATTTACCATGTAGGCATACATTTTGTAAGTGTTGTCTGAAAGACTATACTCCTGACTTAACACCAGGAAGTAAATTCAGATGTCCTGTGTGTCAGAAAGAGACTGAAGTTCCTAAAGATGGACTTGAGGGCTTCACTCACAATTTCTACATTGAAAGCTTGCAGGACACTGTACTTCAGTCAACACATAAGAAAAAGTGCAGCTCTTGTGTTTTGTTGTCCCAAACTGAAACAGTGGCAACTTCAAAATGCATCACCTGTCATGACTACCTATGTGACAGATGTTCTCCATTCCACTGTGGTAGCAGACTCACTAAAGATCACAGGGTACTCACTTTTCAACAACTTCACAGTAGTGAGTATCAAAAAGTAATCCAAGAACAGCAAAAGATTATCTGCCCAGAGCACAAAGGTGAGATGATACGATACTTTTGTTCACATTGCAATGTCCCCATTTGTCGTGACTGCAAAGATCTACACCATGATGGCCACAAACTTATCTCACTTGAAAAAGCTGCAGAGATGGTAAAACCACAACTTCAAGTCAAATTCTGTGGCATGGAGAAAAAATTTGAAAAGGGTGAGAAATCAATAGATATAATTGATGAAATATTGACAACCCTCCAAGAAAATGAAACCTTAGTTCAGCAGAAGATCAAAACTCGTGCAGCTCATCTACGTCAACTGGTAGATCAACGAGAGAAAACCTTACTACAGGAGCTTCACCAAACCACCAGCACTCACAGAAATAATTTACAAATTTCCCGCAAAAACTACAGTGCCACTTGCTCCTCTATCAAAACCACAACAGATGTAGTAAAGAACATCCTTCAACATGGTGCCCCCATAGATGTCCTCATGTTACAACACCAACTTGGACAGAGACTAGATGAGCTACAGTCCACTTCAGCTGTGGATGATATTCCAGAGGAACTTAAACTCACACTCACCACCAACACAGAAGTGGACCAAGAGATATCCAGTGGGGCTGGCCTGGGGGATGTGCAGATATCTAGACAGTCAGCTTTGCCCAAGTTCAAACCACAGGCTGAATGTATGCTGGAGTTTGACACTGGCTGTGGGTTGACAGTGGACATTTCAGTGAGTCCATACAGGGAGTATGTTACTACCCATGGCCAGAGGAACAAGGTGAAGGTTTTTAGTTCAGATGGTACATCAAGGCAAGAGATCACACGTGTCTCAGACACACAGTTGAAATGTACAGTAGGAATCTGTCACTTTCCTGACGGAAGGATGATTCTATCTGGTATGATCAATAACAAACTGTTCATCCTGTCACCACAGTGGGAAGTACAGCAAACTGTAGATGTCAACAACCCATGTGGTGTGGCTCTCAATAATAGCTGCACTAAGATTGCTGTGGCACAGGGTGGTGAAAAGTCTGTGAGTGTGTTCAGTATTGATATAAAAGGGAAAATAACTTTAACTGATGTGATAAAGGACAAAGATGGGAAACAGTTGTTCAATGAACCATATAAAGTAGCATATATGAGCAATGGGTGCCTTGTTGTTAGTGATATATCACAAAAGAAACTTCACATCCTAACCCCATCTGGTGACCCACTGTATCAGTACACAGGACCTGATAACAAGTTAGGTCGTCCCTTTGGTGTTTGTGTTGATGCATATGACAACATACTGGTTACAGACTGTAATAACCACTGCATACACCTTGTATCCCCAGATGGGAAGTTCATCAAGTACATAGCAACCCAAGCTGATGGACTAGCTAATCCACTGGGATGTACCATCAACCAGGATGGAGATGTGGTTGTGACTCAAGGGAATGGGAAAGTGAAAGTATTCCAATACTTAGAAAAATGACATCCTTTACAATGATAAGAGACTGAACAATATGTACTTTTCTGACATATCTCAATGATGTAGTATACAAGATGACAAAGCATCCAAATGTAAAGATACAAAGCAAACAAGACAGCAAAGCTGTCAAATGTACTGACAAAAAGCAGAAAAGAATAATGGACAGAATAGGATATGGTCCATTCTGGTGCAATAATATGTTACACTTAACTGTAAAATCAACATCATAATTTAATTATGCCCAACGGATAATACCAATTAAAGAATAAGCATGGGTTGTTTCCCTGGTACTTATTAATGAATAGATTTTCTTTTATTTCCCTTTCTGTTTGGGTTGAATAGATAAAAGCATTGGTAAAAGTAACAATTAAACACTCATTGTTAAAGACGTCACATTTAAGCCTTTATGACATCACCTAGTAACAAATAAACAAAACCCCCTGAAGAAAGAAAGAAACCGGTCGGGGCAAGAAAGTTGAAAGAAAGTTTATTATATATATATATATATATATATAGTAAATTTTAATTAGTTATTTGTCTATGCCATATTGTTTGTTTAAATGTCATGTTAAAGAATTATATAGATTAAGTATTTTTTAAGAACTTTTATACGTTTGTTACACTACTAAACAATGTTTACAAATGTAGTTAATTATAAATTTATTGTTAAGAACTTAATGAACTAATTAATGTAATAACTAGCACGTTCTTATAATTTATCTATATATCTTTGCATGCATCTTGATCTGTATGTCTATACATATAAATTCTATTATTTTTTGTTTGTTTGCAACAGGAATCATAAAAAATGTTAATGAAATGGGAAGTAAGTATTATTATAGTAACTATCCTTGGTCAATAACATAATATATATTAAAGGGTTTAATTTAACATTATCAACTTAAAATGCTTAAGTTTTACTAATAAAATGAGAAGAGTCTAACTGATAGTTTTATTGTATGATAGGGATATATAGGTAAACAAATTATAAACATCTGTTTTAGTAAAATATATTTTGTTGCTTCATACAACATATAAATGATTATTTGTGCCTAATTTTTGACTGAATGGCAATTTATATATGTATGCTTAAACATATTAAATGGATTCATAAATTTGTACTTTAAAATAAGGTAATGATTACAAGATGGATGTAATCACATTTGATTAACCATTATTAATATTTTCAGATAGATGTATTTAAAGGACAGAAAGAGTATTAATTGTAAATTACTAGCCAGTTAATTCACAAATATATCATGTTAAATTCTAGTTATATTTACTGGAAGGAAGGAATATTATGTAATTTGACTTTATATTTCATTAATCAATTATTTTTCTTTACATATACCTGTAATGAGTACTTTCATATAAACAGAATATGAAATGATCAAACTAGAAAATCACAAACATCCGTCAAGGCAGGAGTTTTTCGATTATTATTGATTATTGATATATTATTGATCCTGATCACCACCAAAAACTAATAATCTGTTTCTTGGCCCACTTCTAACAGTTCCTGAAAATTTTATTAAAATCAGTCCATAACTTTTTGAATTATGTTGATGACAAACAAACAGACAAACAGGTGAAAACATTACATGTACCTCCTTGCTGGAGGTAATAACTCATCTTTGGGTAAATTTAATTAAGCATGATTTAAATAAAATGGTTTTAACTTTTGTGATATAGAATTTATTTGGTAATAGATTATTAAATTTTATTTGTGAAAGGTTTGAGGCTCAAAACTTATTTCAGCAGGAGATTAATTATGATAAGGTTTATTTCAGTTCAAAGCTGAGTGACTGTGGAAGTATTTTATTCACACGTACTTGAATGAAGTCAAAAGTGATGTGTTGGCATTCATTAGGTGTGTGTGAAAGTTATCTTGAGTTTCTCAGTGGAAAGTTATTTTAACTACCATCATGTAATAAATATGATTGAAATTGAATAAAGCAACCTTTTTGATTTTGAAAATGAGACAGCAGTTCTGTTGTTTTTGACACCGGCATCGCTCGGTGAAAGTACACAGCAACAACAGATGCAGGTGACAGCTATATGTGCAGACACAACTGTGTCTGTACATAAAAAAGGTAATCTTGACACATTCCTGTTACCTCAACTTAAACCATATCCAAATCTTTCACTGATGAGAAAATTACAACCTATAAATTATTTTTTCATTAATAAAATTCGAGTCGTTTAAATGATGGAGATTGGGACCACTGAATTTCTTAAATAATGTTTAAGAAAGCACTTACAATCCAGTTGCTGAGCACAGACAGAGGACAGACAATTAGAGTTGTTCTTGGGCCAACACAATTAGTGCGACCATCACTACTTAGGTTGTTGGCACCTGTAATAGTAAATATCATTTACAATAAGCTAAAAACTTATCTGTAACAGATTTGAAGCATTCCTTACATTAGGCTAAAAACTTATCTGTAACAGATTTTAAGCATTCCTTACATAAGGCTAAAAAAATTTAAAGGCGTACAATGCAGATAAAACAAATATATTATAGCATCGACTGCTTAAACGGCTTAGATGTCTGGCACACCTACTGAAACAGCTAAACAAAAGTTAATTACCCCCTAACAGCTTCAGTAGGTGTGACAGACATCTAAGCTGCTTAAGCTGAAAGCAATTTAGCAAGGAACCCCTCAGAGATAGATCGATCCATAGTTAGTACGACAGGGTCTGGGAATGGTCCCATATTGTCACTTACCTGGACTTTTATTTTGAATGTTCTCTTTCACGTCCACATCTGGTAGAGAATCTTCATCTATCACTGAAAGTAACATTTGAACATTAGTCTCAAAACTATTCACCGTGTCAAAATTCAACACCCAATTAAACAGACGACAATCAAGCCAGGACATTTATCATATCAAAACAGAACAAGAAGGCCACTTTCTCTGCCCAATATTTAATTTTTATTCTTTTTAAAGGGGGTGGGTGGGTTTTTCATCGACCATCAATTACCTATGGGAGCAGACACTGTGCCTTTCCTCTTCTTACCACTGGAGACGTTAGCATCAAGATCTGGCAACTCAAGACTTGGCAGGGGTGGTAAATTTGGCAAAGGATGGACTGAAATAATGCACATATCATGTAGGTAAAGCATTATATATAGGATACAAAAGTGTACATCAAGCACTCAACAAGGTGGAAATGCACTTACATTCAATTTGGCTTTAAAAGAGTGGTGCTTACAACTTGGTTCATTCTATTCTATACTCTACAATCAGTGATGAGCAGCTTTGGCTCCAAAAAAGTCCAAAATCTGCCAGAAAAGTCTCATTACTGTTGTAAGTACCCAAACCACCCGAAAAAGTCAATAACCTGCTGATAGTTTAAAAAATCACATCCCTGTACCGTACCTTTGGCACCGGGTATAAAAGGGGCACTCTTCCTCTTCCGAGACTTCTTCAAGCTGAATTCCTGCTTCACTAAGGGAGAGTTACATGGTTTTTCCTCCTTCAGGGGGTGTGGGGCTGTGGCAACTTCAGTCTCCATTCCAACACATGGGGGCACAGGAGATTCTGGTATGGCTGGCTCTGTCTTTGACCACTTGGACTGGTCAGTAACATTGGCGGTTTGTCCACTGGACAACTGAGGCAGTGGCTGTGGTTGACCAGAAGCAATTTTCTCTGGACGCCAGCTCGGCAGGACGGTTCTCTTGAAGGTGGTGTTGGTCAGCTGGAGGGTGGACACACCAGGCTGGTTCTGGACAATGGTACCTTGACCGTTAGTGACAGTAGTGGAGTGTGTGACCACAAGGACCTGGGATCTCACCCTCATATTCTCCAGCCTCACTGTTAATATAGGACCTGTGCCCTGGTGTCCAACAGGCACTAGAGTCTGAGATATTACATCTGGTTTATGAACTTGTTTATTTTTCTCAGATGATGAGTCCGCCTGAGCTGGAACAGTACCATGCTGTGGTGGTTCCTTGGACAAGATATTTACAGTTTATTCCTCTGGGACTTGGAACTCTGTAATACCTTCCAAGACATTGGTTGACTTTCTCCCACATTTGGCTACAAAAGAATTCAAATATATGTGCACATATTGCTATATAATTTAATCTCATAAAACAATGTTAACAACTATTTTATTGTATTAAATGCCTTTAATATCAAGGATGAGACTGGGATTCAGTGAAAAAGTTGAACATTTGGTGCAAGGTCTGGGGGAAACCTCGACCAATGATATTTTAGGCTCCAAGAATAAGTCACAAATCTGCTGATAAATGGCAAAATCTTATCCCTGAACTACTCTTCAAATCATTAACTATTTCAAAACTGTTCTTTTCCTGACAAGTAGAAAACTTAACATGAAATATGTTCCATAAGTTTCTTGGTTTGACAGTGTTTGTCCCTCTCTTCAACCCCTTAGTCAGTCTGGTGAAGTACTGTAGTTCCTTATATTAGCTGGCACAAATATCTCTTCTTCATCATATCTGGCAGGCTTCTTGATGTTTCTTTAAACATGAATTACATAATATTTAGTCTTATCAGTGTTTTACAAAGGGACACTTGGGTGCCATATTGCTTGAATGACATAAATACTAATCAAAATGTCAATCTGTGAAGACTGCTTTGAATACAACTTATTTCATATACATCTGAACACAGTGAATAACACATGCAATGTACAAATTCAAATAAAGAAACAAACATATGCAATTAAAATACAAATAAAATTCAAATAAATAAATAATTGAAATCACCTCTTGGGTCTGCTCCTGACATTAGGAGGTGTTTTTTTTGGTGCTGGTGCAGACTTGAATCTCCCCCTTCTCCTGGACAGCAGGCTATGTAGAGCTGACTTCCTGGACAGCAGGCTATGTAGAGCTGACTTCCTGGACAGCAGGCTATGTAGAGCTGACTTCCTGCACTATTGGTCTAAGAGTTTTTACCACTCAGTAGGATGTTCAAAATTTAAGAAATTATGACTTAAAAAAAATACAGTATCTGTAAAACTTACATTTTATCCCCATTGAAAAGATTAATTACTGTATACAGTGGTGGTAAATGGTTAAAATTTCCAGGAAATTAAGTTCTTGATGAAAGTGAAATGCAATAAATATCATGATCATGAAGCCAAAAAAGGAGACAAGTTGTTCAAAATATTTTAATCAATTTTGAAGTTCTTGTACAATGTTACTATTCATGTTTTGGTACAAATCTCTTGTTAATAAAATGTCCTAAATTTACATTAACCAAGTCAAATTAGAGAAATTATTTTTAATATCTTCAAAACATTACCAAATGCTCTATAACTGAATATTTCATAAATGGCAAAAATACTATTGTCCAAAAATATTAAAGTAAATTAAACCTTCAGTCTATTTAATCAGTTCTTTAATTATAATAATTTTTGGACAGACAAATTCAAAAGGGCAAAAGTAGTTTTGATTAAAAAAAACTTTTTCTTCATCTATTTGCCATTATGTATTTTAGAACATTTCTAAAGGGGTAACTGGTAATACATTTTAAATTTTCTATTGCTACGAATAAAATGACTGAATCTCGTCTAATATCATCATCACATAATTTGAGGCAGAAATATGTTAGAACAACAATTTGGCACTTTGTATGTCACCCACTTTTAAATATCTTATAAACTTGTGTCACCAACCAAGCACCTCTCAAACTGAATCAGCTGTACCTAAAAATGTTCTCAAAAATACAAACTTTAAAAAAATAGAAACTGCACAAGCAGTAAACTTTGGGATAATTTGATTCTTATAGTGTGAAGAAATAAAACTGGAGATTAAAAGTAATTTGTGGTTTCAAATAATAGAAAAAATAATCTAAATCTACTAAAATTTTATCTCAAGCACCATATACCTGAAGGCTAAATCGCATCATTACAAAATGTCTTTGCACTGTTCTTTCCAAACTTTTCTCTCTTCCTTGACCATGCACCTAAAAAATCAGAACTTAAGATACAAGAAAACCAAACTTTCTGCAGCTCTGTTTGACAAATTTGAAAAGTTATCTTAAGTTTCCGGTTCTATGAAAACAAAGTTTTGATATCTGCAATGCGTGTTTCTCTTCGTTGCTCAGCCGTCTGCTTCTTCCCAAATGCTCCTTGCATCAGTTTGCGTTTCTTCTCCTGCAGTTCCAACATGCGCTCTTCCACGGAATCCTTCACGACGTACTGAAACGTACGAATGAAAAAATTGAGACCCCATGCTGGTACTGATATCTGCTGGTACAGATCTACTTTGGCTGTAGTTCAGATATTTCTTTATAGTTATTTATCTAAATTATTGAATCCATGGTGTAATCTCAACCCTATAAATTTCATATTGAAACATACGGATCAAACAAATTCTGAGTTGGTATTGATCTGACTTTTACTGAGAACTTCATGGCTGTAGTTCAGATATTTTACACTTATTTATCAAAATTATTCAATCCATGGTGTTATTTCAACTCTAAAAGATTATGAGAATATTCAGTAATTATCTTACAATATAAATTATTGTTACGTGGTAGTAAATGACAGTAAATTACTTCTACTTCTGAGCACAAGGGGGTAACCTTGGCTCTCTCCAATTTCACATTGCCTTTCTATAATCTTAAAGGGAGATTAGCTCTGTTATTTAACAGACTAAGCAGGGTGGAATTCATACCACTCCTCCAGGTCATTCCTCAGGAATTACATTTATCATTGAATCGAATATGGCTGACCCACTTGAATGCTTGGCGCGTTATAATTGAATTACAAAATGCAGAATTCTGCCTTTCCTCAGAAAAAGCTTGTGACTATCTGTAATTATAAAAGCTACTTATATTAGCTCTGTGTCATTCTTGAGCATATTGAGAGATGACGTTTTCCTATCCCTGTGTACACCTATCCCTTACAACTATCCCTGTGTACACCTATCCCTGTCTACACTTATCCCAGTGTACATCTATCCCAGTGTACACCTATCCCTGTGTGCACCTGATTGTAACTGGCTGTGGATGCATTCAGAATGGGGAACCAACAGATCCATGAATCGAATATGGCTGACCCACTTGAATGCTTGGCGCGTTATCCCCATGGGGAATCTATTCAGTGTCTATTAGGGGATTATGCGGCAAGTATTTAAGTGGGCTGGCCATATTTGATCTGCTGAGATCTGTTGATCAGTGTTGTGAATGTGGCCTTTTTCTTACCTTTGTAATGATGACGTCCTTGGTTTGCCCGAGACGGTGACATCTGTCAAAACATTGCTCCTCGGATGCTGGGTTCCAGGCCTGGGGGGTAAATAAATAAATAAATAAATAAGAGGGTAGGCTACTGTGAAATAACCAACTTTTTTAACCTTTCGTGACCAAATCACTGCATGTCACACATGGACCCAATTATTACAAATTTATTACTATATTAAGGCCACACTTTTTTATTTTTATGGATGACATCCTGCGCGCACTGATTTTCGTCTGTTCTCAACCCCCCCCCAAGGTAGTCAGTTGTCGCAAACGTCGTTATTGATTTGTCAGAAAATGCAATCTGCAATCCTTGGCTCATTCCGCAAGCTCCATACTGTCAGTGTCGACTGCGGAGACATCCGAGTACTTCCANTATTTATTTTAGTTTAAATCCATACCTTACTATCTGTAGTAACAGTCTGATATGTAGTCAACACAATATCCTGTTGTTGTATATTATTATATTATTTATTTATTTTAGTTTAAATCCATACCTTACTATCTGTAGTAACAGTCTGATATGTAGTCAACACAATATCCTGTTGTTGTATATTATTATATTATTTATTTATTTTAGTTTAAATCCATACCTTACTATCTGTAGTAACAGTCTGATATGTAGTCAACACAATATCCTGTTGTTGTATATTATTATATTATTTATTTATTTTAGTTTAAATCCATACCTTACTATCTGTAGTAACAGTCTGATATGTAGTCAACACAATATCCTGTTGTTGTATATTATTATATTATTTATTTATTTTAGTTTAAATCCATACCTTACTATCTGTAGTAACAGTCTGATATGTAGTCAACACAATATCCTGTTGTTGTATATTATTATATTATTTATTTATTTTAGTTTAAATCCATACCTTACTATCTGTAGTAACAGTCTGATATGTAGTCAACACAATATCCTGTTGTTGTATATTATTATATTATTTATTTATTTTAGTTTAAATCCATACCTTACTATCTGTAGTAACAGTCTGATATGTAGTCAACACAATATCCTGTTGTTGTATATTATTATATTATTTATTTATTTTAGTTTAAATCCATACCTTACTATCTGTAGTAACAGTCTGATATGTAGTCAACACAATATCCTGTTGTTGTATATTATTATATTATTTATTTATTTTAGTTTAAATCCATACCTTACTATCTGTAGTAACAGTCTGATATGTAGTCAACACAATATCCTGTTGTTGTATATTATTATATTATTTATTTATTTTAGTTTAAATCCATACCTTACTATCTGTAGTAACAGTCTGATATGTAGTCAACACAATATCCTGTTGTTGTATATTATTATATTATTTATTTATTTTAGTTTAAATCCATACCTTACTATCTGTAGTAACAGTCTGATATGTAGTCAACACAATATCCTGTTGTTGTATATTATTATATTATTTATTTATTTTAGTTTAAATCCATACCTTACTATCTGTAGTAACAGTCTGATATGTAGTCAACACAATATCCTGTTGTTGTATATTATTATATTATTTATTTATTTTAGTTTAAATCCATACCTTACTATCTGTAGTAACAGTCTGATATGTAGTCAACACAATATCCTGTTGTTGTATATTATTATATTATTTATTTATTTTAGTTTAAATCCATACCTTACTATCTGTAGTAACAGTCTGATATGTAGTCAACACAATATCCTGTTGTTGTATATTATTATATTATTTATTTATTTTAGTTTAAATCCATACCTTACTATCTGTAGTAACAGTCTGATATGTAGTCAACACAATATCCTGTTGTTGTATATTATTATATTATTTATTTATTTTAGTTTAAATCCATACCTTACTATCTGTAGTAACAGTCTGATATGTAGTCAACACAATATCCTGTTGTTGTATATTATTATATTATTTATTTATTTTAGTTTAAATCCATACCTTACTATCTGTAGTAACAGTCTGATATGTAGTCAACACAATATCCTGTTGTTGTATATTATTATATTATTTATTTATTTTAGTTTAAATCCATACCTTACTATCTGTAGTAACAGTCTGATATGTAGTCAACACAATATCCTGTTGTTGTATATTATTATATTATTTATTTATTTTAGTTTAAATCCATACCTTACTATCTGTAGTAACAGTCTGATATGTAGTCAACACAATATCCTGTTGTTGTATATTATTATATTATTTATTTATTTTAGTTTAAATCCATACCTTACTATCTGTAGTAACAGTCTGATATGTAGTCAACACAATATCCTGTTGTTGTATATTATTATATTATTTATTTATTTTAGTTTAAATCCATACCTTACTATCTGTAGTAACAGTCTGATATGTAGTCAACACAATATCCTGTTGTTGTATATTATTATATTATTTATTTATTTTAGTTTAAATCCATACCTTACTATCTGTAGTAACAGTCTGATATGTAGTCAACACAATATCCTGTTGTTGTATATTATTATATTATTTATTTATTTTAGTTTAAATCCATACCTTACTATCTGTAGTAACAGTCTGATATGTAGTCAACACAATATCCTGTTGTTGTATATTATTATATTATTTATTTATTTTAGTTTAAATCCATACCTTACTATCTGTAGTAACAGTCTGATATGTAGTCAACACAATATCCTGTTGTTGTATATTATTATATTATTTATTTATTTTAGTTTAAATCCATACCTTACTATCTGTAGTAACAGTCTGATATGTAGTCAACACAATATCCTGTTGTTGTATATTATTATATTATTTATTTATTTTAGTTTAAATCCATACCTTACTATCTGTAGTAACAGTCTGATATGTAGTCAACACAATATCCTGTTGTTGTATATTATTATATTATTTATTTATTTTAGTTTAAATCCATACCTTACTATCTGTAGTAACAGTCTGATATGTAGTCAACACAATATCCTGTTGTTGTATATTATTATATTATTTATTTATTTTAGTTTAAATCCATACCTTACTATCTGTAGTAACAGTCTGATATGTAGTCAACACAATATCCTGTTGTTGTATATTATTATATTATTTATTTATTTTAGTTTAAATCCATACCTTACTATCTGTAGTAACAGTCTGATATGTAGTCAACACAATATCCTGTTGTTGTATATTATTATATTATTTATTTATTTTAGTTTAAATCCATACCTTACTATCTGTAGTAACAGTCTGATATGTAGTCAACACAATATCCTGTTGTTGTATATTATTATATTATTTATTTATTTTAGTTTAAATCCATACCTTACTATCTGTAGTAACAGTCTGATATGTAGTCAACACAATATCCTGTTGTTGTATATTATTATATTATTTATTTATTTTAGTTTAAATCCATACCTTACTATCTGTAGTAACAGTCTGATATGTAGTCAACACAATATCCTGTTGTTGTATATTATTATATTATTTATTTATTTTAGTTTAAATCCATACCTTACTATCTGTAGTAACAGTCTGATATGTAGTCAACACAATATCCTGTTGTTGTATATTATTATATTATTTATTTATTTTAGTTTAAATCCATACCTTACTATCTGTAGTAACAGTCTGATATGTAGTCAACACAATATCCTGTTGTTGTATATTATTATATTATTTATTTATTTTAGTTTAAATCCATACCTTACTATCTGTAGTAACAGTCTGATATGTAGTCAACACAATGTCTTGTTGTTGTAGAACTTGAGCACTCTTACATCTAGAAGGTCCATAGAATACATTGATGGCAAGATGAACTCTCTCATCTACGTGGTCTTCTAGTTGGTCCTAAAGTATAAAATAGACAAATGTTTGGTGAGAAATATCTGTCTGCTGAAGAAAGTAAATATACAAAATGAGTATAAGAACTCAAAGGGATAATAACTGTTCGTTTTGGCCAAAAAATAAATTTTCCTGGACTAAACAACAATTTTCCCATGCCAATTGTTAATGAATCCATTTCTACATTTAAAGTCAGTCCCTGATTTTTTTCTAAAAGGTTTTTCTTTTGTAATAATCTCTTAAGATTGAAGTACTTAAGATTAAGAGATTATCACAGATTATGACCATCTATGGAGGTCACGTGGTCCGATGACAAGCTCAGATATCAGAATAATAGCTATAACTGCCATTTTTGTGGTAATACAGATTATATTACATTTCTATGAATTCTTTACGTTTTTATAATTACACCATATCTAGTGAACAATGTTTTTTTCCCTGTTCCATTTTGATGCAATTTTACATAATGCTCAACAGCGAAATCACCAACAAATTTTCATTTATAGTACTAGTAATATGGACATACAGAATATGGATAATGTGTGCGTGTGTGTGTGGGGGATAATTACTTGATCACTTTACTAGAAATCAGTCCAATAATAGTATAACTCCTCCAGGGTAAGATCAATTTTGATCTTAAAGCAGAGTCAGTCCATTTAAGACCATTCTAATATAATTAAGGCAATGTAAGATTATTTGTGATCAGAAATTACAGATTAAGACCATATCAGGCATACTAATGAACATCCATGACAGGGCACCTAGAGATGGTGTGAGTTGTGTTTACAGTTCAAGTAGAGACCTCACAAGATAAAGAGCAAGTCCCACCATACCTGTGTCTTCACTACAAGATATCTACACTGTAGTTACAGCTCTCACTGAATCCATCAACCTGAACTACCTACTCCAGAGCCCAACATCTTCACTGATGAAAATAAAACTTTAACACCTTCTTAATTCATAATACATTGTGAAATGCAAAAACAAACTGCTGTGGGCTCACACGAGAGGCAACTGGGACACTGATAAGATATCCGTTATAACTCTGCTGAACACACATTCATAGTCCATTCTCTCCCATCAGTTTACTGCTGAAAAGAGATAACTGCTCTACATAGAACAGTTCGCTACACGCCCCCAAGATGGCTACAGCTCGCGATGACAGAGATGAAGAAGAAAGCCTACGAGCCAAAATAACTGAATATTTTGTCAGCTGTCCATTATGCCTTGAGGAGTACAAAGATCCAACAGATTTACCATGTAGGCATACATTTTGTAAGTGTTGTCTGAAGACTTGTATTTCAAACTCAACACCAGGAAGTAAATTCCGATGTCCTGTGTGTCAGAAAGAGACTGCAGTTCCTAAAGATGGACTTGAGGGCTTTACTCACAATTTCTTCATTGAAAGCTTGCAGGACACTGTACTTCAGTCACCACATAAGAAAAATTGCAGCTTTTGTTTTTTGTTGTCCCAAACTGAAACAGTGGCTACTTCAAAATGTATCACCTGCCATGACTACCTATGTGAGAAGTGTTCTTCATTTCACTGTGCTACCACACTCACTAAAGATCACAGGGTACTCACTTTTCAACAACTTCACAGCAGTGAGTATCAAAAAGAAATCCAAGAGCAGCAGAAGATTATCTGCCCAGAGCACAAAGGTGAGATGATACGATACTTTTGTTCGGACTGCAATGTCCCCATTTGTCGTGACTGCAGAGACCTACACCATGATGGCCACAAACTTATCTCCCTTGAAAAAGCTGCAGAGATGGTAAAGCCACAACTTCAGACCAAATCTCTTGGCATGCAGAGAAAACTTGCAACTGGTGAAAGAAAGTTAGCTAAAATTGATAAAACATTGGCCAACCTACAAGAAAATGAAAGCTTTGTTCAGCAGAAGATCAAAGCTCGCGCAGCTCATCTACGTCAACTGGTAGATCAACGAGAGAAAACCTTACTACAGGAGCTTCATCAAACCACCAGCACTGACAGAAATAATTTACAAATTTCCTGCAAAAACTGCAGTGCCACTTGCTCCTCTATTAAAACCACAACAGATGTAGTAAAGAACATCCTTCAACGTGGTGCCCCCATAGGTGTCCTCATGTTACAACACCAACTTGGACAGAGACTAGATGAGCTACAGTCCACTTCAGCTGTGGATGATATTCCAGATAAACTAAAACTCACACTCACCACCAACATAAAGGTGGACCAAGAGATATCCAGTGGGGCTGGCCTGGGGAATGTGCAGATATCTACACTACCAGCTTTGCCTAAGTTCAAACCACAGGCTGAATGTATGCTGGAGTTTGACACTGGCGGTGAGGTGACAGTGGACATTTCAGTGAGTCCAAACAGGGAGTATGTTACTACTCATGTTTTAAAGAAGAAGGTCAAGGTTTTTAGTTCAGATGGTACATCAAGGCAAGAGATCAGAAGTATCTCAGACACACAGCTAGGATGTCCAATAGGGATCTCTCACTTCCCTGATGGAAGGATGGTTCTATATGATTTCAACAACAAACTGTTCATCCTGTCACCACAGTGGGAAGTACAGCAAACTGCAGATGTCAACAACCCATATGGTGTGGCTCTCAATAACAGCTGCACTAAAATTGCTGTGGCACAGGGTAGCAGAGAGAAGTCTGTGAGTGTGTTCAGTATTGATATCAAAGGGAAAATAACTTTAACTGGTGTGATAAAGAACAAAGGTGGGAAGCAGTTGTTCAATAATCCATATAAAGTGGCATATATGAGCAACGGGTGTCTTGTTGTTAGTGATGAAACTCCAAACAAACTTCACATCCTAACCCCATCTGGTGACCCACTGTATCAGTACACAGGACCTGATAACAAGTTAGGTGACATTCGTGGTATCTGTGTTGATGCCTATGACAACATACTGGTTACAGATATTGATAAGCACTGCATACACCTTGTATCCCCAGATGGGAAGTTCATCCAGTACATAGCAACCAGTGCTGATAGACTAGAATACCCATGGGGATGTACCATCAACCAGGATGGAGATGTGGTTGTGACTCAACTGAATGGGAAAGTTAAAGTATTCCAATACTTGGAAAAATGACATTCTTTAACATGCTAAGAAAGTGAACAATATGCATTTTTTGACACAATGTCAAATAATGTAGTATACAAGATAACAAAGCAATTTTGAAGCAAATTGCCAATTCTGAAGCAATGACACATTATGCTTAACTGCAAAGTATACTTCAGATTTTAATTATGCACAACAGGTTATACCGATGAAAGTAAAAGCATAAGGCTTCAGACCCGTGAGAGTTTAAGTTAACACTTACAAAAATTAGAAAAATGACAATTTCACAAAAAAAAATGTGTTAATTCAATAAAAAAAAGTAATCCTATATAGTTGGTTTTCTAAGTTGAGCTGTATGTGACTTTTGTCAATCCTATATCATTCTTGTAAGTAAGAAAATTATAAGTAACACAGTTTTCTTTTTATCATAACGTTTGTAATGACAGCGTATGGGTAGTTTTTTTTTGTCAATTTTGATGCAATATAACATAATGATTATCTGTATAATTACAACCAATCTTTAATTATCTATTAATAACATGGGCATTTATGATAAGGTTTATTACTGCGCTTTTGTTGTGCCTAGTTTTTGTTTGTAATATATATAAATATATTATATATATAGTAATTTTTAATTAGTTATTTGTCTGTGCCATATTGTTTGTCTAAATGTCATGTTAAGGAATTATATAGAGAATTTTTTGTAACTTGTTTGTTTGTTACACTATTAAACAATGTTTACAAATGTAATTTATTAATTATACATTTATTTTTAAAACTTGGTGAACTAATTAATGTAATAACAAGCATATTTTTTTTATAATTTATCTATATATCTTTGTATTTATCTTCACTTGTATGTAAATATTTTGTTTATTTTTTTCTTTGTTTGTTTGCAACAGGAATCATCAATAAAATGGAAAGTGAGTATTAATGTAGTAAATGTCCTTGGTCAATAATTATATATTATAGATTATATATATATATATATATTAAAGGGTTCAATTTAACATCATCAACTGAAAATGCTTAAGTGTTACTAATAAAATGAGTAGAGTCTAACTGATAGTTTTATTGTATGATAGGGATATATAGGTAAACAAATTATAAACATTTGTTTTAGTAAAATATATTTTGTTGCTTCATACAACATACGGATGATTATTTGTGCTTAATTTTTATATATGTATGCTTTAACATATTTTAATGGATTCGTAAATTTGTACATTAAAATAAGGTAATGATTACAAGATGGATGTAATCACAATTGATTAACCATTATTAATATTTTCAGATATATATATTTAAAGGACAGAAGGAGTATTAATTATAAAGTACATTGCCAGTTAATGTAACTAACATATGTTATGTCAGCATCAAGTAATAATTACTGGAAGAAATTAATATTTTGTAATTTTAATTTATATTTTTTACTTTATTAATCTATTTTTTCTTTGCATATAACTGTAATGAGTAGTTTCATACAAACAGAATACGATATGATCAAATAACTCATGTTTGGGTAAGTTTAATTAAGCATGATTTTAAATAAAATGGTTTTAACTTTTGTTATATAGAATTTATTTGGTAATAGATTATTAAATTTAATAAGTTTTGAGCCTCAAAACTTATTTGAGCAGAAGATTAATTATGGAAAGTTTTATTTCAGTTCAAAGCTGATCATGAGTGACTGTGGAAGTAAGTATTTTATTCACACGTACTGGAATGAATTTAAAAGTAAAGGATGTGTTGACATTCATTAGGTGTGTGTGTAAGTTATTTTCCAGTTTCTCAATAGAAAGTAAATGAGCTACAAACAAAAAATGTTATTCTAACTACTAACTTGTAATAAAAATGATTGAAATTGAATAAAGCAACCTTTTTGATTTTGAAAATGAGACAGCAATTCTGTTGTTTTGACACTGGCATCACTCGGTGAAAGTATACGGCGACACCGGCAACAACAGATGCAGGTGATGGCTAAATGTACAGACTCAACTGTGTCTGTACATAAAAAAGTAATCTTGACACATTCCTGTTACCTCAACTTTAACCATATCCAAATCTTGAACTGATGAAAAAATTACACCCTGTAAATTATTTTTTCATTAAAGTGATAATAACTCTTCGTATGAGATCTTTATTTCACAATAAAAACCTTGTGAATAACTCATAGAAATATAATATATTCTGTTTTACCACAAAAAAAAGCAGTTATAGCTATTATTCTGATATCTAAGCTTGTCTTTAGACCACGTGACCTCCATTGATGGTTATACTCTGTTAAAATCTCTTAAAGAGTTTAGAAAAAAAGCAGGGACTAACTTTGAATGTAAAAATGGATCCATTAACTATTGGTAATTATGGGAAAATTGTTGTTTACTCCAGGAAAGTTCATTTTTTGGCCGAAATGAAAAGTTATTATTGCTTTAATAAAATTTGAGTCATATAAATGATGGAGATGGATACCACTGAATTTCACAAATAATGTTTAAGAAAGCACTTACAATCCAGTTGCCGAGTACAGACAGAGGACAGACAATTAGAGTTGTTCTTGGACCAACACAATGAGTGCGACCATCACTACTGAGGTCCTTGGCACCTGTAATAGTAAATATCATTTACATTGAGCTAAAAACTTATCTGTAACAGATTTGAAGCATTCCTTACATTAGGCTAAAAAAAAATAAAGGCATACAATGCAGATAAAACAATTATATTATAGCATAGACTGCTTAAACGGCTTAGATGTCTGACACACCTACTGAAGCTGCTAAACAAAAGTTAATTACCCCCTAGCAGTTTCATCTAAGCTGCTTAAGCTGAAAGCAATTTAGCAAGGAACCCTTCACAGATAGATCGAACCATAGTTAGTACACCAGGGTCTGGGAATGGTCCCATAGTGTCACTTACCTGGACTTTTATTTTTTATGTTCTCTTTCACATCCACATCTGGTAGAGAATCTTCATCTATCACTGAAAGTAACATTTGAACATGAGTCTCAAAACTATTCACTGTGTCAAAATTCAACACCCAATTAAACAGACGACAATCAAGTCAGGACATTTATCATTTGAAAACAGAACAAGAAGGACACTTTCTCTGTCCCCTTTTTTCATTTTTATTCTTTTTAAAGAGGGTGGTGGGAATTTCATTGACCATCAATTACCTATGGGAGCAGACACTGTGCCTTTCCTCTTCTTACCACTGGAGACGTCAGCATCAAGATCTGGCAACTCAAGATTTGGCAGGGGTGGTAACTTTGGCAAAAGATGGACTGAAATAAAGCACATATCATATAGGTAAAGCATTATATATAGGGTACAAAAGTGTACATCAAGCACTCAACATGGTGGAAATGCACTTACAATCAATTTGGCTTTAAAAGATTGGTGCTTACAACTTGATTCATTCTATTCTATCCTCTACAATCAGTGATGAGCAGCTTTGGCTTCAAAAAAGTCCAAAATCTGCCAGAAAAGTCTCATTACTGTTGTAAGCACCCAAACCACCGTAAAAAAGTCAATAACTGCTGATAATTAAAAAAAATCTTATCCCTGTACCATACCTTTGGCACCAGGTATAAAAGGGGCACTCTTCCTCTTCCGTGACTTCTTCAAGCTGAATTCCTGCTTCACTAAGGGAGAGTTACATGGTTTTTCCTTCTTCAGGGGGTGTGGGGCTGTGGCAACTTCAGTCTCCATTCCAACACATGGGGGCACAGGAGATTCTGGTGTGGCTGGTTCTGTCTTTGGCCACTTGGACTGGTCAGTTACATTGGTGGTTTGTCCACTGGACATCTCCACAGGACCTGTACCATGGTTAATATGTCTGGACTGGTCACCTGTGATTGTTTTGGACACACTGGACAACTGAGGCAGTGGCTGTGGTTGACCAGAAGCAATTTTCTCTGGATGCCAGCTCGGCAGGGCAGTTCTCTTGAAGGTGGTGTTGGTCAGCTGGAGGGTGGACACACCTGGCTGGTTCTGGACAAAGGTACCTTGATCATTAGTGACGGTAGTGGAGTGTGTGACCACAGGTGCCTGGGATCTCACCCTCATATTCTCCAGTCTCACGTACTGTTAATATAGGACCTCTGCCCTGGTGTCCAACAGGCACCAGAGCCTGAGATATTACATCTGGTTTATGAACTTGTTTATTTTTCTCAGATGATGAGTCTGCCTGAGCTGGAACAGTACCATGCTGTGGTGGTTCCTTGGACAAGATATTTACAGTTGATTCCTCTGGGACTTGGACCTCTGTGTTGCCCTCCAAGACAGTGGTTGACTTTCTCCTACATTTGGCTACAAAAGAATTCAAATAAATGTGCACATATTGCTATATAATTTACTCTCATAAAACAATGTTAACAACTATTTTATTGTATTAAATGCCTTTAATATCAAGGATGAGACTGGGATTCAGTGAAAAAATTGAACATTTGGTGCAAGGTCTGGGGGAAACCTCGACCAATGATATTTTAGGCTCCAAGAATAAGTCACAAATCTTCTGATAAATGGCAAAATCTCATCCCTGAACTACTCTTCAAATCATTAACTATTTCAAAACTGTTCTTTTCCTGACAAGTAGAAAACTTTACATGAAATATGTTCCATAAGTTTCTTGGTTTGACAGTGTTTGTCCCTCTCTTCAACCCCTTAGTCAGTCTGGTGAAGTACTGTAGTTCCTTATATTAGCTGGCACAAATATCTCTTCTTCATCATATCTGGCAGGCTTCTTGATGTTTCTTTAAACATGAATTACATAATATTTAGTCTTATCAGTGTTTTACAAAGGGACACTTGGGTGCCATATTGCTTGAATGACATAAATACTAATCAAAATGTCAATCTGTGAAGACTGCTTTGAATACAACTTATTTCATATACATCTGAACACAGTGAATAACACATGCAATGTACAAATTCAAATAAAGAAACAAACATATGCAATTAAAATACAAATAAAATTCAAATAAATAAATAATTGAAATCACCTCTTGGGTCTGCTCCTGACATTAGGAGATGGTGTTTTTTTGGTGCTGGTGCAGACTTGAATCTCCCCCTTCTCCTGGACAGCAGGCTATGTAGAGCTGACTTCCTGGACAGCAGGCTATGTAGAGCTGACTTCCTGGACAGCAGGCTATGTAGAGCTGACTTCCTGGACAGCAGGCTATGTAGAGCTGACTTCCTGCACTATTGGTCTAAGAGTTTTTACCACTCAGTAGGATGTTCAAAATTTAAGAAATTATGACTTAAAAAATACAGTATCTGTAAAATTTACATTTTATCCCCATTGAAAAGATTATGTAATTACTGTATACAGAGGTGGTAAAATGTTGTTAAATTTTCCAGGAAATTTAACTTCTTGATGTAAGTGAAATGTACTTAATATCATGATCATGAAGCCAAAAAAGTACACAAGCTGTTCAAAATACTTTAATACATTTCTAAAGTTCTTGTACAATGTTACTTTTCAAGTTTGGTATAAATCTCTTGTAAACAAAATGACCTAAATTTCCATTTAACAAAGTCGAATTAGAAAAACTATGTTTAATATCTTCAAAAAATTACCAAATAATCTTTAATTGAATGTTTTATAAATGGCAAAAGTGCTATTGTCCAAAATATTAAAGCAGATGAAATTCCAAAAAACGTTGAATCCACTAAAGAAGTTCTGTTTTAATTTAATTAATTACTTTGGACATGCCTAAATTAAAAGGTAAAAGTAGTTTCGAATCCAACAAAAAACGGTATTAAAAAGTTGCAAATTTCTTAATCTATTTGCTATTATGTATTTTAGAATATTTCTAATGGGTAGCTGGTAATACATTTTAAAATTTTCTATTGCTACGAATAAAATGACTGAATCTCACCTACTACATGTATAACCACTAAATTTTATGAGACAAAAACAACAATTTGGCACTTTGTGTGACACCCACTTTTAAATATCTTATACACTTGCATCACCAACCAAGCACCTCTCAAACTGATTCAGCTGTATCATTAATGTTCTCAAAAATACAAACTTAAAAAAATAGAAAATGGAATAATTTGATTCTAATAGTGTGAAGAAATAAAACTGGAGAATGAAATTAATTTTGGTACTGCATTACAGACAAGGGGCTTCACAGAACCGAAAAAAATATTCTTAATGCACTACAAATTTATGTCAAGCACCATATACCTGAAGGCTAAATTGCATCAATACAAAAATGTTTTTGCACTGTTCTTTCTAAACATCTCTTTTATAACCATGCACCTAAAAACTCGGAACTTAACATAGAATAAAACCAAACTTTCTGCATGACACATTTGAAAAGCTGTTTTAAGTTTTCAGTTCTATGAAAACAAAGTTTTGATATCTGCAATGCGTGTTTCTCTTCGTTGCTCTGCTGTCTGCTTCTTCCCAAACGCTCCCTGCATCAATTTGCGTTTCTTCTCCTGCAGCTCCAACATGCGCTCTTCCACTGAATCCTTCACAACATACTGAAATGTACGAATCAAACAAATTCTGAGACTCCATACTGGTAACAATCTGTTGTAACAAATCTACTTTGGCTGCAGTTCAGACATTTCTTTACACTTATTCACCAAAATTATTAAATCCATGATGTAATCTCAACTCTATAAGATTAAGAAAATATTCAGTAATTATTTTACAATATAAAATTTTGTTACATGGCAGTACACTGGGAACACGCATATTTCCATATTTTGTCACCCCTTTCTACTATTAAGCACTTTCTCCAATTTCACACTGCCTTTCTATACTCTAAGAGGAATATAGCTCTGTTATTTAACAGACTAAGTGGAGTGGAATTCATACTACTCCAAGTCCTTCCTCAGGAATTACACATTGTCAATGTTACCTAGCTCTGTGTCATTCTTGAGCATATTGACAGATGACATAGCCCTATCCCTGCGTAAACTTGGTTGTAACTGGCTGTGGATGCAATCAGAACACGAGACCAACAGATCCATGGATCAAAATGGCAGACCCACTTGAATGCTTGGCAAATAATCCCCATGAGAAATCTATTCAGTGTCTATTAGGAAATTATAGGGCAAGTGTTTAAGTGAGTCAGCCATATTTGATCTGCTGAGATCTGTTGATCACTGTTGTGAATGTGGCCCATTATCTTACCTTTGTGATGACGACGTCCTTGGTTTGTCCAAGACGGTGACATCTGTCAAAACACTGCTCCTCGGATGCTTGGTTCCAGGCCTGTGGAGAAATAAATAAATAAGTAAATAAATAAATAAATACATAAATAAATAAATAAATAGATAAGAGGGTAGGCTACTGTAAAATAACCAACTTTTTAAACCTTTGTGACAGAATCACTCCACATCACACAGGTTTTTACTATACTCCAGAGAGCTAAATTATTCTGCTGAAAAAGTCTACTTGTACCATTGCAAGTGAATGATATACTGCTTGGATGTTGTAAACAAATCTTTGGCTAATATGTTTTGAACTGTTGCTGGCTACAAACACTACAGAAAATATTAACACAAGCCATATTTAAGTGTTCATTAGATGTGCAGCTAATGGTAAATAGCAAAAATGTTTAAAAACTAATAACGAATAAATAATTTTTTGTGGCAAGTACTGGCCTCCTGTTTCTGTTAAAATCTGAATTTCAGAAAAAAAATAGCATTTAGTCTTAAGGAGAAGGAAGTAAAAAAAAAAAAAAACTTACCGGATCCATCAAGAAAACCCTGGAGGCAGCAGTAAGGTTCAGTCCCATACCTCCAGCCTTCAGTGAGAGGAGGAATATTGTAGGGGCACGGGGGTCAAGGTCAGAGAACTGCTCAATGGCCTGTGTTCTCTTCGCAGCTGTCATGGTGCCATCGAGACGAGCAAACTTGAACCCAGCAGCTCTATGGGGGGAAAAATGTAAGTGAAATTTCTTTATGTAATTACAGTGTTTGTAAGGGTCTATTCCCACAACTTTAGATTGATCTATCACCGCGGGGAGTCTCACTAGATTACTGTCAGATAATCCCCCTTAAGTGTCCGTCCCCGCCTACTACAAGCTATAAGGGGTAATTAACTTTCGTGTCCGCCCGGCTGACAGCTATTTAGCGTGAACCCCCAGGGAGTTAGGTCGATCTAAAGTAGGTCGATCTAATCTATGGAAATGGGTTGTAAATTATAATCCTACTGGGCCCTAAGGGCAGCAGAGACTGAGAATCTACTGGTCCAAAGGAAATGTGGTTACTAACTGAACAAATTTGGAGCCAAGGCAGTATTACCCTTATTGTACATTGCATTATACAGTTGAAACAAATGACAGGCAAATAGACAACATTTGTCTGATAAATTATAATAATTTTAATAAGATGAAGAAAAGTAAACATTTAACTTTGGCCCCACACCAACTTACTTAAGTGGAGTCTCTAGTACAGTGAGGAAGGAAGTGAATTGCGATACAACAATACTCTTGATGGTTGGGTCATCCTTCCTCTGCTGAATCAGGGCCTTCATCAAGGCATCCACCTGAAATCACAATGGCTGTTGACACACAAATATACAGCTGTACATCCAAGTTATATTATACTGGATGGCTATGGTCTTTCCATTGTGATAACACTCACCTTGGCACTGGACTGCCATGGTCCTTCTATTGTGATAACACTTACCTTGGCACTGAACTTCCATGGTCCTTCTATTGTGATAACACTTACCTTGGCACTGGACTGCCATGGTCCTTCTATTGTGATAACACTCACCTTGGCACTGGACTGCCATGGTCCTTCTATTGTGAACTCCTCCTCCTCTGTATTCTCTGGGACTGGGATCAGCTCATTCCTCTCAAGTTTTCCACGGCACAATGGACAATTGGCACCCTCCTGCAAAATGTGAGAGAGTGAGGTTTTCATGTAATTAATGGACAAAAAAGTATTTCAGGATCAGTCCAAGTCCATAAAAAAGGTTCCACTTTTATATATGAAGAAATATACAGACAAACAGGTGCTTTCTACATATCAGGACTGTGTGTGTGTGTGTGTGTGAATGTTTTCTCTATTTTACTCACCCATTCCATCTGTAATTACCCTCTCAATAAAAGACTTACAAAAAGTTACTTACGTATCTATTAGAATTATAATGTCCCATCAGAAAGTTGTGAGAAACATAAAGGCTGGATTTTAACATTTGTGTGTGTGTGTGTGCATATATGGTCACCTAACTTTGTCCTCCACACACCCATTATTCTGTCAGTGTGTGTGTGTGTGTGTGTGTGTGTGTGTGTGTGTGTGTGTGTACTCACCCCCTCAGTCTGTATCACTCTCTCAATACAGGGTTTACAGAACACATGGACACATCTGGTGATAACAGGAGTGTTCAGAGGATCCAGACATATAGAACACTCCTCATCTGATCCTGAGTTTAACACTTGGAGAAGACTCTGGACTAACTTCTCCCTCAGCTCTGCTGGCAGACTGCTGTCCATCTGACCACTTAGCTCTGGAATGAATGAATGAATGAATGAATGAATGAATAAGTAAATAGATAAATAAATAAAGAAAGAAAGAAAGACACTGGACTAACTTCTCCATCAGCTCTGCTGACAGACTGCTGTCCATCTGACCACATAGCTCTGGAATGAATGAATGAATGAATGAATGAATAAATAAATAAAGGATGGAAGGATGACAGAAACTAGTAAGTTAGGGTTGGAAATTCCTGTCATTGGAAATAGAAACTGTTGAAAGGGGCAACAGAAACATTTTTTAAAATTATTAAGTGACTAGGATTAGACTAAGCGAATTTTCTACACTCAGGGATGAGACTGTCATTTAGTGAAAAAGTTGAAAATATATTGCATGGGGTCCAGGGGGTCGTCTACACCAATGATATTTTTGGCTCCCATTAAGTTGGAATTCTGCTGATAGTCAGAAAAATCCCACCTCTGATTATAGAGAACATTTACCCTGTGACTGTACAGCCAACTTGGCAGCATTGGCGATAAGAAACGGGTGGCAGCAAAGCTGGCGTAGCCTCATCAAAATGGCCAACACTTCACCGTAATGATGGAGCAGGGTGCCCTGTCTGAAGTACCTGATACAGAGAATGGTTGGATTGAAAATTAGGCCACACTTTTTTATTTTTATGGATGACATCCTCTGGGGACCCCAAAATCGGTGCAAGCGGGCAAAAAAAACAGTCCAAAAAAAAAAAAAAACTGCTTAAGAAAAGTTATGTTTTCAGTACACAGCTGGAAACACTAATTTACCACAGAAACACGTATCAAACTAACAACATGTCTTTATCCATGCTCTCAAAATATTAAAGCATTGTGAATAGGGCCTACTTCGTAGAAAGGTAAAAAGTCATGAATATATATATATATATATATATATATATATATATATATGCTGCATATTACCAAATCTATTTAAGGTTATTTCATGCATTCTGTTGGTATAGCAATCAATAAAACAAATATCAAATAAACAGCGTGTCTTTATTTGTACTCTCAGAAAATTTAAGCATTGTGAACACTTCACAGAATTGTTAAAAAATGAAGCAAAGATAGGCCTATGCTTCCTACTACCAAATCTAAAAAAGGTAATTTCGGTCGATGCCATTTTGTCTACTTCGACTCACACGTAGCAGCCAACTATTGGGTGGCCTGTCCAACCTTCAGTCCACCAAATACCACGACGCTCTTATCGACCCTTTTTTCGCTACAAAAAAAAACCTGGTAAGCCTTTGTGCTGCTTTGGACAGAATGTCACTGAAATTTTCCGGGCGATGATCGCTGGCTGCGGCCAGCCTTTCGTATAATTGTAAAAAGGTGATATCTCCATGTCCAATATCAATGGCAAACCAAAACGACGGCCCCCGTTCTCTTTATGACTTTAATTGTCGTGTATTTTGAAATTAATGCTAGAGATGAATTTGACGGCAAAGCGGCCATATTTCCACGTGGTGATAATACGCATGCGCAGAAAGCTCATTTTCCGCACTCGGAACTACTCGGATGTCTCCGCAGTCGACAATGACAGCATGGAGCTTGCGGAATTAGCCGAGGATTGCCGATTGCATTTTCCGGCAAATTCAATAACGACTTTTGCGACAATGGACTTCCTTGGGGGGGGGGATTTTTTTTTTTTTTTTTGGAGAACGGACGAAAATCGGTGCGCGCGCAGGATGTCATCCATAAAATTAAAAAAGTGTGGCCTTATCAGTACTTGAAAGAAACTCCCTTCATCATCAACATTCCGAACTTGTTAAACCTTTAATTTAATTTTCTTCAGTAAAGTGGAGCTGTGCATTACTGAGCTTTTGTCACTCTGTGACCCTCCCAAGTGTGTGTTACTATGAGAATGAGCACTATATTTAATATTTGCTGTCCTGACCCATGTTTATTTAAATGTAGAAAATGAAAAGTTTAATCTTATGACATGATTAACAGACTATACAGATGAATTTACAATAATTTTTTGAACTGATAAACTTAACTTCATTAACTTGAGGAAAAAAAAGCCCCCAGGTTAAACAATCCTTTTGACCTAAATCTAAAATAATAGTCCCAAAGAATCAGTGGGCTAAAAGTTTTTGGCCCAGTCTGTACCCTACCTGCTAATAATCAGTTTCCCCTCCTGTGCCATGGTGTCGTATGTCCTCCTCTCATCCTCTGACAACTGGAGAGTTTCTAGGTAGACATTTCTGGCAGGTAGCTGGACTAGAGGCTTTCCTCCCACAACCTGTGTCTTCATACGCCGTAGGGCGATGTGACCCATCAAATGTTGGACACGCCTGAGATGAACATGATATTAAAGTGGATGAAATAGCTATTACATATTGTCTGTTGTGCAATTGTGATTAAAGTGACCAAAACATGCCTGAAATATGTACAATGTCTCTTTAAAAACAATTTCTTTTTATCAATTAATAAATAAAATGTATGATAAGTTTCAAGGAACACATCTATAGTTGTATAAAGGAGCCAAAAAAAAAAAAAAAAAAAAATTCTCAGAAAGTTCCAAGATAGATTTCCCTTGTTGTCAATGACAATGTCCTCCACCACATTTGATCTGTCAAAGAGGTACAAGTTGAAATAGAAACATAAACATCTTATTATCAGCCAAAAGGTATTCAAAAGAACAAAAAAAATCTTCCTTACTTGAGAGCATATTCACTGCCGCCAGACAGAGGTCTTTCAATGGCACGTTGCCAGATATCGCGGGCAGTGAAGGGATCTATCTTCAGAAACAGCACTAGCGTCCACAGGTCTCGTAGAGAGTTTTGGATAGGCGTGCCTGGAATTGTAAAAATTAGGAGAATTAAACATAGTTTGTTGTATGAACATCCAGATAAAGTCTGGGTTGGTTTGAACAAAAAAGAGCTTTAGTCTGTAGTATTTAATTTTTGCCAACTTTTACAGCTTTATGCTTATATTCAAGGTTAAAATACCTTCCCCCAATCCATTTTTATGTAAAAGCCAGAAACCTTTAACACTTTCCTTTCTTCATAACTGCAATTAAATCATGATATGCTACTAACAGTCTGGTTTCCTCAGCATTTCAGTACAATAAGGATTGAAATTAAGTTTCAACCTGACCTGTTAAAACCCACTTCCTCTGTGTCTGTAGCCCAAGAACAGCCTTGGTCATCTGTGTGTTAGGATTCCTGATAGTGTGACCTTCATCTAACACCACCCTCAACCACTTCACTTTACCCAGAATATTCTTCCCCTAGAAATATACAAATAGTTAATACCCAATTATAGACATAAGTACAGAAAAAACTAACAAATAATTTGTAAATTTAAACACTACGGTAAAGTCTTGAAAATTTCGTCGGCAGACGATTTTCCGCCGAGGTAATTTTTTTCCCTTTGAAAACTTCGTCGACCTTGAAAATGAGGTACTCGATAATTTTTGAAAAGTTCGTCACCAAATATGGCCGCGTTGTCCAGCTCAAACATGAAGGTAATGCGTCAGTTGATTCAAGACAATGATACGATCAGGATATCATTGCCGATAACACTCTCAGTGGGAGATAGGAACAATAGTGCGCCCCTGCGAGCTGTTACTCACAATATAGGTGGTTAAGATGTGAATTCCCGTTCTTAGTTGCGGGAACATCGGCCTTTTGTCTACATTGTTTCATTACTATTTCCTGGCTCAAGGTGCGTTATCAAGCCGGCAAATAAAAGTCACAGGCCGCGGCTTTGTCATTTGTAACGCCGTGGCTGTCCTAAATGAGGAAGACACAATGAAAAAATCAAGATATTATCTCGAAGGGAAATGTACCCATCACTTCTATTCATGTCCATGTTCAATTTAGGACCATTTGACGATTACCTTTCTCGTACATGGAGATCGTTCACAATGCGAATGGGACGAGATGGCAATTTTCATATCTTCAGCAGAGAATTCTTTCGCGTAATATCGTCAACAGATTGTTCGCGATCCAAACGAGACGAGAAGATAATTTTCATATTTGTAGCGGACTCGCATAAGATCATCAGCGGGAAATCGTTTGCGATTCCAGAGAGACGAAAAGGCAATCTTCATGTCTTCACCGGGAGATCGTTCGCGATGTAAGCGAGAATAAAATGCACTTTTCATATTAGTTCAAGGGAACTTCGTTCGTGGAAGATCATCAGCAGGAGATCATTATTTTAATCCCCCCCTTTGAATTTTATAAATAACATATTTTTCCTTTTATCTTTAACTCCCCCCCTTCTCCCGCTCACGGATCGTCAGAGGGAGATCGTTCGCGATCCGAGCGAGCCGTAAAGGCAATTTTCATGTCATCATCGGAAGATCGTTCGCGATGTAAGCAAGAACGAAATGCAATTTTCAAATTAGTGCAAGGAACTAAATTTGCAAAAGATCGTCAGTGGGAGATCACTATTCTAACCCTCCCCCTATATAAGTAATATATATATTTTCATTTTATCTTTAACCCCCCCCTTCCCCGCTCTCGGCATATCTTCGGCGGAGAAAAGATCATCATCGCGAGATCGTTTGCAATGTAAGCAAGAATGAAATGCAATTTTTATATTAGTTCAAGGGATTAAGGGAACTTTGTTCGCGGAAGATTGTCAGCGGGAGATCATTATTTCACCCCACCCCTCCCAGACACACACACACTTTGGATTTTAAAAAAATTCATTTTCATTTTATTTTTAAACAGCCCCCCTCCCCCGCTCATGGTATATCTTCAGCGGAGAATCGTTCGCGTAATATCCTCAGGACTTTGTTCGCGTAAGATCATATCAGAGGGAGATCGTTCGCGATCCAAGCTTGACGTAAAGGCAATTTTCATATCATCGTCGGGAAATTGTTCAAGATGTAGGCAATAATAAAATGCAGTTTTCATATTAGTTCAAGGAATTTAGTTTGAGAATGATAGTCAGCGGGAGATCATTATTTTAACCCCCCTCCCCCTTTGAATATTATAATTTATATATATGTTTAGTTTTATCTTTAACCCCCCTTCCCCGCTCACCGCATATCTTCGGCGGAGAATCGTTTGCGTAATATCTTCATGTATTTGTTCGCGTAAAATCATCATCGGGAGATCGTTCGCGATGTAAGCAAGAATGAAATGCAATTTTCATATTAGTTCAAGGGATTTAGGGAACTTCGTNAATTTTATCTTAAACACCCCCCCCCCCATCCCCGCTCACGGCATACATGTATCTTCGGCGAAGAATCGTTTGCATAATATCGCCAGGACTATGTTCGCGTAAGATCGTCAGAGGGAGATAGTTCGCGATCCGAGCGAGACGAAAAGGCAATTTTCATATAATCATCGGGAGATCGTTCGCGATGTAAGCAATAATAAAATGCAGGTTTCATATTAGTTTAAGGAACTTAAATTGCGGAAGATCGTCAGCGGGAGCAATTATTTTAACTCCCTGTAAATTTTTAGGAAGTTACAGATGGTAGTTTTAGAAGGCCTGACATTCAATCCTGGAAAAAGCCCTGCATGCAACAAACGTGGCCAAGTGCGTAATTTTTTTTTTTGAATATGTCGCGGCCAGGTTATAATGCAAGGAGGCAATTAGGCTTATCTTGATCCTTCTCTTCTATCAGGAGGTATGTTTCTTACCGAGAAGATAATTCTCAACACGTTTTCGGGTACTGTAAGTTAAAATTAACTTAATCGAGATGCAATAATAAATAGATTATTATTTACCACCAGAAAAGGACTTAGGAAGTAGTAATAAATAACCCACAATATAGGAGGGTCAAAGATAACAGCCGCTAAGGATAAAAGCCAAAAGACCGGATTTTTGAAAATTTCGTCATACCCAGGAGTCGGGGAGAGGTAATTTTGAAAAATTAGTCGGATTTACACAATTAAAAATATTAATTAATTTTTAAGCGATGAAATTTTCAAAACTTTACCGTATAATTTTTAAATCCTTCAATTGCTTTTAAATTGTGTATTTAATGTAGTGTATACATATTTTTAAATCCTTTCTTTCTTCTGTATAGTCCGTTACAAGCTTGTGTCAAGATAGTCTTATAATGTTAAGTCTCCTTTTTTAATGTTTAAGGACAAAATAAAATATTTTATTACTATTAATTCAAATGCACGAAAACTGCAATATTTATCAGATCAAAACTGTAATTTCTATTATCTTAGGATCAAACCTAAATTGTCACCATCACAAAATTGGAAAAGTGTCGTTTTATTATATTTTTTTCTGAGCACTATTTCATACCTTTCTATCAGAGTTTTATTTATTTATTTACTTAGTTTAGTTTAAATCCATACCTTACTATCTGTAGTAACAGTCTGATATGTAGTCAACACAATATCCTGTTGTTGTATATTATTATATTATATTATTTATTTTAGTTTAAATCCATACCTTACTATCTGTAGTAACAGTCTGATATGTAGTCAACACAATATCCTGTTGTTGTATATTATTATATTATTTATTTATTTATTTTAGTTTAAATCCATACCTTACTATCTGTAGTAACAGTCTGATATGTAGTCAACACAATATCTTGTTGTTGTATATTATT
>NW_019773626.1:457493-521729 GCF_001039355.2 Lingula anatina | reverse complement strand
GTAAAAAAAAAAAAAAGGAAACGACTAGTAAAGGTTATATTAAGTTTGTGTACAAAAGACTGTGATTTTTTTATTATGCAGATAAATACCTCTAATAATCGAATAGCACCATAAAATAATATCTTACAGATAATGTTTGACAAAATAAAAAAAAATGCCTTGCTATGGCACTTTAAAATGTCTCACAGAGATTTAAATGCCCTGTGCCTAGCATCAGCAAGCTTTTATATTTGTTAATATTAACTTCTTAAAAAAGACCTCATAATTGTAATACATTTAGAGGGACCTTAAATGAACATATTTTTAAAATTTGAAAAGTCTTTGATACGTTCATAACACTAAGAATACCAAATTCTCATAATGACATGCATGTTGTGTTAATATTTTACACTCTCGTTTGTGAGCAAGTTGAATTCTAAAAATAACCCATCAAACTGCTCTAAAATTGATATGTCTAATGGCTATTTACAAATGATACATGATAATAAAAATAATGTAATAGCAAATAATTGCTAGTTTTTGCTACAGAAGATGGAAAACCAAATTCGGACCCAACATCCATTCCAGACAGCTAATTTCAACTGCTGAAAAATCTGTCTTTAAGAATGCCCACAAAGTACTCTTCTGTTTTTAATAGGAATTCTTTATACCAGTTCAAAACCCTTGTTCTTCTTTCAATAACCTTGGATATTGACATTTTTTGTTCGGCTTTTAATATGTCAGGTAGTTCTTCCCATTTTTTGACATATATAACTGGGGCATCGTGTTCTTTTAATAATTGTAATGGTGCATTGTGGGATACCTTGGATTTCCCACAATTCCCTGGTGTCATGACATCCTCCACAACAGGCACAGAGCCCATTGATAACGCTTCATAAATTCTGTAACATTCTGTATTTTTCCCCACTGGGTTGAGGGTGAGATCGCTCGTCTTTAATGCTTGGATAAAATCCTGTCTTGTATCTTCTGACTCTAGGGGGAGCCACCTGCAAACATCACCAGATTTTAGTTTAAGTCTTAACACATGGGATTTAAGAAGAAATACAAAACAACACTTCAAGAAGTGGTAGTACAGTTAAACCAGGTTGAGGTTGTTGAAGAAAAAAGACAAAAATTCATGCCTTAAAGATGTGTTTTAGTGTAAGCTTAACAGATGCACACAAGAGCAGCAATTTAACTCTATCCAAAATACACAAATCAAGTGCTTCAGTCATGATATTCCCAAGCAAAACAAATTTCACCTGAACTTTCAAAACAAAAATACATTTGTACTATAGTAATTCAACACATTCACAAAACAAACACAGTAAACAATTTCAGTAACCATTTTCCACCCATTTTCTTAAATATTTCATAACATCAAAATAATTTATGACAGACTTACTCATATCTGGGCTTGAGGTAGCATAAGTTACCCATGTTGTGAGCAGTCAGAATTTTCATCAAAGTTTCTCTGGAAGAATTAGGGTACACAGTGCCCAAAAAGTTACATATATATTGCCTCGGTTTCATTGCATTGATTATTGTGTCCCTAAACTTTGGAAAACCTCTGTACCTGAAATGGAAGAAAGAAATGTTATCATATCATTTCATAGAGCTTCACCATTAATTAAACATACATAGTTGTTGTCACTTTAAATCTCAAAATATGCACTTTGTGAGCATGACATGAGAAAGGCAGCAAATGCATCATGTTTTGTATAAACTTCAAATATGTCAGTCTCAGATAATCAGTGTAATTAGTATGTTTTTTTTTATCTTAATTTACTTACATACCTTTTAAATCAGTCAAACAATCAACCAGCACTGGTACTCTATAATTATGATTAAATATTCTATTCTTTGTCTGATCACTCACGTAGCGACACCTAGTGGCCACTGGTAGAAGTTCACATTGTCCACATCTGGACTATCATAAACAAGAAACACCAGCTTCACCAGTCCTCCATTCTGAACTAAATACGGCTTGATCCACTCATTATCACACTGCTCATTGCCCAAGAGTATCACAGCTACATTCTTCAACTTTTCAAAAGTTGACAACGAATCGAGCCAAATCTTGGCAAAGTCTATTTTGGACTGTTCCCGTCCATTGAGAACAAGGACTAGGTTTTCAACATCCTTGGGGGCTTTGTGAGGGACAACCCCTGGTCCAGTCCTAAACCTGGCATGGGGAGACAAAATTTGGGAAAATGTAAACATTCGCTACCCTGGCAGTCTGAACTGTTACCAGTTAAAAACTTAAAACTAAAAGCATTAACATTCATTTCGGACAGTGTTTTGAGCAAAAATGCATATACAGTGTAATTCATCTAAATATCAATTAAAACAGAAATCATATTATGTAACATTATATTTACCACATCAAATATACATTCTATAACAACTGAATCAAAAAAGTTATAAAAAATAACATTTTCTAGTAGTCATATTACAAAATGAAAGAATACCACACTAAAATAATTTAGTGACAATAATCCCTTTTAGAGAAGTGCAATTCTTCAAATCACCTAAAAATGAGATTCTGTATTCGCTTGCTGCCATATTGCCAGACTCCTCCCAACCTGTCCTCCAAGGTACTGTTCATGATGTGCTCCCACAGGTACAGACCTGAAACATTAGTCTGGCATTAAATTTAAACTGTCACTTATCTTTTTCTCTCAATAAATGGATAACTGTAACAATAATTTTCACAGAAGTCTGTACCAGTATGTCATTATTGTGAGCATGTTAATAGGTCTCTAAAAAGATTTGTTTAATATCAGCAAAATACTAAATAAAAAAAATTTAAAAATGGCTTAAATGTAATTTGGCAAAGTGATATTTATCCATTATTTCCTAATTAAATGTATTTTAGTCTGATGTACTTTGTTAATGTTATGTGTAGAAAGCTTCTAATTTATTACAGATTCCGGAGTCTACTTTCAGCATTTATAAGTTTTTTACATTTTTTACTTTAAGACCTGCAGACCAAATACCACAGAATGGCCTTAGAATAAAATGGGAAATGTGATAAATATGAATAAAGTCAAAAGTTTCTTCAAACAAAACATTGAAATTCATATCCTTACCAATGGCAGCTTTCCCCCATAATTCAATATTATGTATTTTCTGTGATGGGAGTTTTTTCACTGCACCAAGCTCCAACTGGCGCCATGGCAACATGCTGCCATGATGACTGTTGCCATGAAGTGCCTGCTTTTCAACATCTGACAATCTGAACACTGGGGCCTGGAAAGGGGGTCTTCTCTGTCCACCTTTTTCATTCTCAAACTCCTCCCCCCACGGGTTCCAGTTTTCTTCTTTGCTCTTTGCAGAGAGCCTTGTACCACTTAAAGCTGGAAAAAAGTAGTATATCAAAATTAAATAAATCAGTCTGGGACGTTAGCCACTGGTAGCTTTTTCAAAATGCCAAAATGTGAGACAACTGGCTGTCAGTGGTGCAATCTATCATGTATTAACTTAATGTCAAGGGGACAAAAAGTGTGAATGTGATAATGAATACAACAGAGAGACAAAGAGAACACTGAAATCTAGAGTCATGGAACAAAGAGACAGAGTTGGTGGTGGTGGTGGTGGTGGTGGGGGGAGACAATTTATCTCTCATATGGGACAGCACTATAATTGATACACTAGTAAATATTGCTCAGCCTCAAGTAGTAACCCACACTATGACTGAAGAAGGTCACTGTCGTGATCGAAAGCTTTGTTTGGTACAGCGCTATATTTTGTAGCAATTGAACAGTTTAAGCGTACAAAAGAACCTGAATTAAAGTTTTAAACTGTACTTTTAATACTAGTACTGAAAAAAAAAAAAAAAACATTCGATGGTCTTCCCCCTACCAAATTTGATCCCATTTTGGAAAGCTGTATTTTCTGCTTTTCTTAGTGTTTTCTGCAGCCATAAATACGTTGTGTAGCAGGTAAAGGCGACATAAATGCAAATAATTCCCTGAGCAAGCTTCTTAAGCGAGCACCTCATTCCGCCATCATGACGCGACCAATCCAAAGCTACAATTGCAGGTATCAACAAGTATCAACAAAGATTTCTAACTTAAGTATGTGATTTTACATTTGTTTAACTAAACAAAAACCAATTTCCTTATATTTTAGATAATCTAATTACATGCAAAGGGCAGAATTTATCGAAAAAAATCATGTTATTATCTCGAGGTAACAAGGTAGCACCGATACAACTACTTATCTCTCATTATCGAGATGTCGGTTTACTCCACGTGACCACTTCGAGATTTGCCATAGTCAACATGTCTGCGCCCATCTCGCCTGTGGTGGAGGCCTCCTCCAGACAGGATTTGTGCGAAATTGAAGCCACAGTAACCAGCGGATTTGAAGTCGTAGCATTGCAAGATGCCGTCGAGAAGTTGGGCTGTAAAGTCGTCAGAGGAAGAGGCAGGATTTTTATTCACATCCCTGTGAAGCAAGCGGAAAAGGTATCGTTATCGCGACCGTGTTTTGGTTGTGAGCGCTGCCGTTTTCCCCGTCATTCTTTTGTCCCGAATGATTTGTAATGGATTTTACCCTGTTTATTAATGCAGTTATAGGATGATGTGAATGGCTTTTATGTTGTGAAGACTTATTTGTTCTTTGTACCTATTTAGGAAGGGTTTAAGTCGGCTGGTAAAAGCCAGACATAAGCCAGACACTATTACGTAACACGCGTGGCGTAACTGCCCTCATTTACGTCTGGTGTATTGATTCTCAAGATGACGGATTTAAATTGAAGTGTTAAATAAATAATGGCGGAAAAAGGCAGAATTCAAGGTAAATAGCGACTATGGGATAAGAAATACGTAAAATATGGAAGGCACGTTCGTTCATTTAACGGTACTTACATACTAGCACTACCAGTATAGGAAGCAGATATGGCAATTGTGATACCATACTGGCAGGTCGTAATTTGAAGACGGATGGATGAAAAATTCATCCGGGGAGAGTTATATTGTACATTTGACCATTTTGAGAGCTTTAAAATACTGTAGAATATTTATTAAGCATTTACCTGTAGCTTATACTGTGATTAAATGTTTTAGTGACCTAATTTTGTTTCATTAAATAAAAGATAAGTCCTTTAAAATGATAATTTTTCTGTTAATTACAATTTACCCCGCAGATTGAGAGAAATATGGTGACATTGTTCAGTAAAGACTTATAGACTTTTCATCATATAATAATATGTAATGCTGCTTAACACTAATTCTAAAAGTAAAGGTAACTGGTTTTCTTTCTAAAATTCTGAAAGCAAGATTTTTTTTTGCAAGTTATTTGTCAGTATTCCAATTTTGATGATTTGCTTGTTATAGATAAATATTAGAGTGATGATGATATTTGCAAGTTATATACTCAGCATTTATATTGATGTTATAATTTAAAATAATGAAAGAATCACAGTCTTGTAAAAGTAACTGCTTTATAGTTTTATTAACAAATGAAAAAATTAGTTTTGTTCTGTTCTTAGAAAACAAGTGACCTTAAAGTCATTTATGCTAATGTCTTTGCCTTGAAAGCTTTTTCGACATAATGGTCAGCAAAATTTTGTAAGAAAAATAAATGAAAATAAAAAAATATATATAAAGGTTCATTTACAAATGATATAACAACCTCTGATAATGTAAGACATTTTCAAATGAATAATCCAAACATTGATTATATCCAGCTCTGTCCTATTTAATTTTATTACTATTTCTCCTTTGGTTCAACTGGAAAAAGTACAAAAAAATTCTATAAGATACTATCTTGCCTTCAAGGGAAAATTAATAGGGATAAAATATAGGTTGACAAATCATGATATTGTTTGATATCTGTTTGTTTCTAGGGGACAGTGCCAGCATGCACATTGCTATTTAATTATATTTGATGTAATTTGACATAGGGTCATGTGTTAGGTCATAATGTGTGGAAATGATTTCAAACTTCTTATTATAAAACTGCAGGTGTGTGTGTGTTGATTGTAATAGTATATTCTAATTTTGGTCCTTCCAGGTGATTGCATTGTTTTGATTACTCCAGTGTTGCTTAATCTGCACTGTACTGAATGACTCCAGATCTTCAGGTTTAGCCACAGGCTAAATATGTTGTTGTAAATAATTGTGTATCTGTAGGCTTTCTAGTACATACTTTATATAAATATTATAATAGTCAATTATTTGAGGGACGTGATTTTATTATTTTAAATGTAGATAGCGTTAGTTGAGTTCATTGATTGATATTATGGAGTGTGCTATAAGTAATCTTCTACAGGAAAGTCCATGTTTGCCACTGGCCCTGTACATTTTATCTGTAATACATGATGTCAGGGAAAGATTGCTTATTTTTAATTCTCATCAATATCCTGTATGCAGTCCTTTAACTTCCTAATGCTGATGCTTCAAAAATATGATATATATATATACCCTTATTATATATATATATATATATATATATATATATATATATATATATATATATATATATATATATATATATATATATATATATATCAAGTCAAGGAAAGAGGAAAGATGAGCAAAAGATATTATGTGTCTTGGGTTACATCTAATATTGAATTGATCATAATAATTAAAAATATTTTATTTATATATTTATTTCACAGGTGCTACAGCTTGGGGGTGTTGATAACTTGTATGTGGTAGTGAAACGATACGAAGATTTCAACTTTTCAAAGGACCAGGTTTGTGTTTTTTTTTCTTTTTTTTTTAATTTCTGAGTCACCAAGAATTAATAATGAAATCAAAATTATTAAAGTGATGTCAAATTTGTAAGTTTTGGTACCCATTGAACCTTAACTTGATGTTATATTCATGCAATTATAACAATTATTAAACATAAGACTTTTTTTTTGTGTGTGTGTGTGTGTGTTTACTTTTATTTATGTTTATACAAAATCACCCATAATGACATAAGTGACACAGTTGCAGAATTACAAACTTAAGGAATAATGCAACATGTCCTACAGCCCAATATACACAGTAGCATGCTGTGTGATAGCGAGACATTCTATTCAATTTGTGTATATTGGTCTAGGAGACAGCAGTGTATTATTTGTCAGACATGCATACATATACATACAAAGGGATATCAGGCCCGTAGCCAGGGGGAGTTCGGGGGGTTCGAAAGAACCGCCCCTTTTGCCGGGAAAAAGTCCACTCTGGGTAAAATTTGATCTAGGTACATGAAGTTTTTATGGGAAAATGTCCATTTCAGAAAAAGAACCCCCCTTTTGAAATTGCTGGCTACGGGCCTGGATATTGTACATGCTTTCCACCCAAACACCCTTATTTTTAATAGAATATGCAGATATCAAAGAATGGATATCAGCCCAACAGTAGATATTAAGGCTTAGCATATTTCAAAGTTGTTATACTGTGCACTTTATTTTACCCAGTGACCATAAATGATGAAATGACTTGCCACCAGTAAATATGAATTGTCAGCGATGATTGAGGGAACAGGCAAATTATCACGTGCATGGACAGCTTGTTGTGGATTTGACATATTAATTGCAATAATCAATAAGTTGGAACTTGCATAAGCAACACAAGAGTGACTGCCTTTAACGTGGTTCAGAGCTGAACTGAATAATGAATGTAATGTGAACTTATATAATACATATAGCAAGTAATTTCCTGGTGTTTGCTAGTTGGGGGTCATGAAGATCTGATCAATATTTCTGTTAAAGGTACATATGAACTGAGTGTGGATTCCCAGTAACACATATAAACCACTTCTGCTACGTAGTTTCTTATACGTCTTAAATAAATTTGACATGCCAAGGGATAAACTAAATAAATTACCCGATCAACCATAAAAGAGCTTTTTAAAAAGTTTTGGTTGTAAATTTAACCTTCTTATCTGCCCCATTTACTGACAACATACTAGTAGAAATTAAGCTAGCATAAAAATTTGTTCAAATATTATTTATGGTAATATTAAACAATGTGTTTTGGTGATTCTCTTGGTTATACTATTTGAAACTATAGATATGTTGGTCAGCTTAAGTGGCAAAAAATTGACTTCATATGCTGTCTGTTGATTGCTTGGACAGTGGTTGAATTTTAGAAAAATTCCCTTCCTTTTTGTGGCAGAGGATATTTATTTGTTTATTTTAATGAAATAGATAAGAAAGCTAAAATCTGAGAAACATGACAATAGATGAATTTAATGAAAAATGGAAAAAGCTGCAGCNGTGTGTGTGTGTGTGTGTGTGTGTGTGTGTGTGTGTGTGTGTGTGTGTGTGTGTGTGTTTACTTTTATTTATGTTTATACAAAATCACCCATAATGACATAAGTGACACAGTTGCAGAATTACAAACTTAAGGAATAATGCAACATGTCCTACAGCCCAATATACACAGTAGCATGCTGTGTGATAGCGAGACATTCTATTCAATTTGTGTATATTGGTCTAGGAGACAGCAGTGTATTAATATTTGTCAGACATACATACATACAAAGGGATATTGTACATGCTTTCCACCCAAACACCCTTATTTTTAATAGAATATGCAGATATCAAAGAATGGATATCAGCCCAACAGTAGATATTAAGGCTTAGCATATTTCAAAGTTGTTATACTGTGCACTTTATTTTACCCAGTGACCATAAATGATGAAATGACGTGCCACCAGTAAATATGAATTGTCAGCAATGATTGAGGGAACAGGCAAATTATCACGTGCATGGACAGCTTGTTGTGGATTTGACATATTAATTGCAATAATCAATAAGTTGGAACTTGCATAAGCAACACAAGAGTGACTGCCTTTAACGTGGTTCAGAGCTGAACTGAATAATGAATGTAATGTGAACTTATATAATACATATAGCAAGTAATTTCCTGGTGTCTGCTAGTTGAGGGTCATGAAGATCTGATCAATATTTCTGTTAAAGGTACATATGAACTGAGTGTGGATTCCCAGTAACACATATAAACCACTTCTACTACGTAGTTTCTTATACGTCTTAAATAAATTTGACATGCCAAGGGATAAACTAAATAAATTACTCGATCAACCATAAAAGAGCTTTTTAAAAAATTTTGGTTGTAAATTTAACCTTCTTATCTGCCCCATTTACTGACAACATACTAGTAGAAATTAAGCTAGCATAAAAATTTGTTCAAATATTATTTATGGTAATATTAAACAATGTGTTTTGGTGATTCTCTTGGTTATACTATTTGAAACTATAGATATGTTGGTCAGCTTAAGTGGCAAAAAATTGACTTCATATGCTGTCTGTTGATTGCTGACAGTGGTTGAATTTTAGAAAAATTCCCTTCCTTTTTGTGTCAGAGGATATTTATTTGTTTATTTTAATGAAATAGATAAGAAAGCTAAAATCAGTGCAAGTCTATTAGCACTTGTGTGAAGTAAAATTATTGGTCAAAGGAACAGCATTTTTATTTTTATTTTTTTATTTTTTTTTTTTTTTGCAAATGGTCTAGCCTATGGACTAAAGCCATCAGACTTCAAGACTTGGTATAAATTAAGTCTTCATTCATAAATACTAGATAAATGCAATAACTTTTTACATGATTGCATGGTTGAAAATTATTTGCAAACCTAGCATACATTGATACTGCAAGCAATGGGAAAGCACCCTGAGCTTCAGAGATAACTTGCCACTAACCTCTTCACTATAGCCTATCTTCATCGTGTCAAGTTACCTCTGACCACATTCGATAGCCCCCGCCGCCCGCCAATCAAATTTAAAGCCCGCACTCAATAACTCATTGAACGATCTAGCCAATGAACGCGAACGAGTCAAAGCGCGCTTTGTTCAAATCCGGACCAATCAAAGATAAGGCTGAATATCAGGGACTTGCCGTAACCTGTGGGCAGCACGCAAAATACATCATCCCTCAGTAGATAATGATGCAGGGCCTCAAACTGCTCTGGTTTCAATTCCGATATACTCATATTTTGCAAAGAATCAAGAGATAACTTAACACATTATTTTACGTAGTCACTCGTAGGAGACGCCATGCTTTCTTTGTGTACGGTTATGCACTCGGAACTACTCGGATGTCTCTGCACTCGACAATAACTTTGTTGTTAGTATGGAGCTTGCGGAATCAGCCGAGGATTGCTGATTGACGGTCAACCAATCAGCGTTTTCACCAAACTTTGGTGAAAAATTTTGAAACATGGATTTGATTGGCTTATATAAACTAGGTCAAACTATTTTCGTCAGAGGTAACTTGACACGATGAAGATATGCTATAGTGAAGTGGTTAGTGGCAAGTTATCTCTGAAGCTCAGGGTGTGGGAAAGTGTCTTTTACACGTTTTGTTTGTTGGTTTGTTTTTATAATTCAAATAACTAAATTTCTTTTTTTTCTGTATTTTAAAACAGGAAGAGGTAATGAAACAAATCAAAGGTATAGTGCCCGAAGTCAACTGGGAGTTGGGCCTCCACGTCTGGTCAAAGTTCATCAAATTTGCACACCAGGTGTCGCCACATCCTATAGACCCCTCAGCCTGCCAATCACAGATATCGATACAAAAACAACAACCAGTTAGCCAACCAAAAGTGATAATCCAACAGAAAAATGGGGACAAGGACTGCCTTAATTCTAAACAGAACAGCAATGTGACTGAAGTGGCCCCACACAGTGGCGATTGTTTCTTTTCCTCCAAACAGGACGATGCTGTTCACAGTGATACTGACCATTCTGTGATGGGGAAACCCACGTCTCAGTGTAGCATACTGACCACTAGGTTGAAACAAGCATTAAGGACCACTCCTTTAGACAACAGTGACGAACCTGCCGCCAAAAAGAAGAGGACTTTCAATCCGAATTTGCCCAAATTTCGGGCCACTTGTTACAGGACAGGGAATAATCATAGTTTTCAGTCGATGGAGGCTGCGTCCCAATTTGGAGGGACTATTCAGGATTATTTTGGATGGAACGTGGATCTGAAGAATCACGATTTGGAAGTGGTTCTGAATATAGCAGATAATGACGTATATGTCACCCTTGGGCTGACCACGGAAAGCCTGCACAAGAGAAATATTGTGGATTTTGGACCCACCACACTAAGGACAACTATAGCTTATAACATGCTACGGTAGGAAAAATATGTTGTTTTATGCACAGTTTTCTTTGTTAACTGCCTGAAATAATGCTGAAGCAATTGATACTGCAAGCTTGTGTAGACATTTTAATTTCTTATGAAGAAATTCCATTATATGTATGTGTGTAGTTGTGTAACTGCAGTTTCAAAATGTAATTTTTTTAAAGTTATCAGTCTTTTCCTTCATGCATTTCACATTGTTTCATGATGTTTTTTTCTTTAAGCTTTTGAGAAAGTTTGAAAAATGTTAAATCCTTTTTATTATGTTACAAGACTTACTAGTAGGTGCATTTTACAGTGATTATTACCTAACAGTACATGTCACTTATAACTACATAACTAAAGCTATTATATGGTAACAGTTTTAAAGTAAAAGTACAAAAAGACTTTTGAAAAAATAATGAATGACAATGGGCACAATTTATACTTAAAATTTATTATGCAAAGCAATATTGACACAATTTGATTTTGCTCATGTATAAGAAAATTATATCAAATTGTTTCTTTCCAGATTATCTCATATCCTGCCTGGCGATGTTGTTTGTGATCCTATGTGTGGGGGTGGCTCTATATCTATAGAGGTATGTGATCCTATGTGTGGGGGTGGCTCTATATCTATAGAGGTATGTGATCCTTTGTGTGGGGGTGGCTATCTATCTATAGAGGTATGTGATCCTATGTGTGAGGGTGGCTCTATATCTATAGAGGTACGTGATCCTGTTTGGGGGTGGCTTTATATCTATAGAGATGAAAAATGAGGAATTTGAATTCAAATTTAATTTACTAGTTTTGTGGAGAAACACTTTTACATTCCTATCTCAAAATCTACAAAGAGGGACATTGGTTTAGTATATTTGATGCTGTTACTAGGGCATCTATGTACTTTTGAATCTTCACTTACTTTGTTTACTACCAGGTCTTTCATTTTGATAATATATTTTAGAGTATGATATTGGATTTTACTACTTCTTATAGGGTGCTGTTAACTGGCCCAATGCTTACCATATATGTGGTGGCATCTATATTATCTTGTCCTTCAGGGTGCTGTCAACTGGCCCAATGCGTATCATATATGTGGTGACAACCATGAGAAGGCCTGGCCTAGATGTCAGCAGAACCTGGACTTTGTCCGTGAGAAGAGGAGAATGAAAGGAAGGTAGGGTATATTTACAAATTTAAATTTCACCTTTATTTTTTTTTTAATCAATCACGAGGAAGTGGGATGCTGTGTGGCCGATCTTTTCAGAACCTTTTTGGAAAGTTGAAACTTGTGTGTTTAAATTCAGCATTAGAAGAAAAAGATAGGCAGTGTTTTATAGTTTTCTCTGTAATAAGTCCCAGTTGTAACCACCTGAAATATATTAATTTTCTGGATTTTTGGATTTTTAATTACCTGTTACCTACCTACTCCATGTCTATACAGGTGCATAAGGCTGAAAACCAAATAAAAAATTTTTACATGAACTTACTTTTCAATATTAATAAGCAAGGGGAAATAAAAAAAATTATATTATTAACTAAAGATAACTTTTAAAATCAGGTCGTCAGCTACCTGTGATGTGATGAAGTGGGACGTGACTAACCTACCTCTACGAGATAACACAGTGGATGTCTTTATTACAGACTTGGTAAGTTGGTTCTTGTTTATTAATTTGTTATTTATTCATTTATTACAGTTGCAAGTCTTACTGTTTTAAATCATGAAATTACAGCGAGGGTTGGTCATGTTGTGGAAATGTTTTCTGTCACAATGGTGATTTATTTATATTTTCTCCTTTGAACATCCACTTGTTAAGCAGTGTCTTTAAGTCAGCCACTATGGCACCTTTTTTTTTTTCAGCTCTACTTTTACATTTTTTGTTCAGTGTAAATGCCTTTATAGTGTATGTTGATTATCCAGTAACATTCTAACCAAATCTACACTGATTAAAGCAAAATGCACTGTTGTTGTAATTATTATAAAAACTATGCATGTTATGTTATAAACTGGATATTAATAATGGAATTTTCTTTCCTCATTTCAGCCGTTTGGTAAAAGGTAAGATAATAATTTGTGAGTAAGATTGCATTAGAGTTCCAATATCAGTTTTGACTTAACTGGGTATTTGCTTTCACAGAAAAAATAAATTACAATATTTGTCTTAAAAGAAAAAATTTAAAAGCAGCTATGATGCAGTAAGTATGATATGCTAATGCAAGAACAAGACAGTGAATACTGTTTTACATTTTGTCAGCTACACCCTATATACCACATGCTTTGTTTGCTTATATGTAACAATTAATGGTAGCTGGGGCAGTGGGGAACCACTATATACAGGGTGGTGAATAATTGCTGTGCTGCACTTCTGCATCAAAAATTATATGTATAAACATCAGTTATTTTCACTTCAGACTGGGCTCCACTATGGACAACAGAGTACTGTACCCTAAAGCATTAACTGAGATGGCCAGAGTGTGCAAACCTAAGACTGGGAGAGCCTGTCTGCTCACACACGACAGGAGGAGCATTGCCAAGGTGTGTGTGTGTGTGTGTGTGTGTAACTGTGTGTGTGTGTGTGTGTGTGTGTGTAACTGTGTGTGTGAGTGTGTGTGTGTGCGTGTGTGTGACACTCACTGACTGCTAGGTGGTATAGTGGCCAGGAACCTCTTATAAATGATGTCCATTGCTCACATCAGTCTGATGAAGGCCTACATTCAGGTTGGCCGTAAGCTAACAGTGTGAAAGTTTTTTGGCTTGTGTTTGATAATTTTCATCTATGAAGACAAGATCTGTTGCAAAGTAACGAATGCATGAGCTTAATTAATTTTTTTTATTATGTTTTAATTACTATGTATTTTTTTTCATTTTTATTTTTTTATTTTTTTTTTTTGTGTGTGTGAGTGCGTGTGTGTGTGTGTGTTAGAGAGATGGAAAGGTCTGTTGCATATGTGTGAGCGATATAATAATTAATATCAGTAATCAAGTCTTCCTTGTCCACCCCCAGGCCATGCAGGCAGTTAGTCACCTGTGGCACCGAGGCATTGTACTGTGGATCAACATAGGTGGACTGGCTGCTGGGGTCTACATGCTGCACAGGAACGCTGATGATGGAAAGAAGGAGAGAAAGGAGGCGAGGGGAGGACAAAACAGTGCTGCAGGACAATGAGCAGCAGAGAGAGGACAGCTTGGCTGGTTTATTAATTAAAGAACGAAGAGAAATAAAGTAGTGTAGAAGGTACATGTGATGTACGTGCTAGTGACAGTATAAACTGCTGTTTTTAAAACCATACTCAGTAAGTTAAACAATGGTTAGTCACAAGGGACATTTTTGAAGTTTTGAGATTTTTTAATCGTGGTATAGGATAGGTAGGTAGGTAGGTTGAGTTTTTAATCATGGTACAAGATATAGCATTGCCCATATACTTGTACTTTGTAGTCTTTAGTTAGTGAAGTTCAAAATGAGCAACTTTAAAAAGTAATTGCTTTAACTACCTTCCAGTGGTAAAATTTAAGGTATCTCCTATAGTACAAAGTACTCTAATATTCTAGGCTTGACCCAAAAGATAAGGATCAAGTTCAGTATTTTAAGATGGGAGAATTATCATATTTTTCTTGATTAAGGTCATATTAAGTATGACAGGTTGGTGGCCATCAGGATCCACAAAGGTCCTCTATTTCATTCATCTTCAAGATGTCTGGTTTTTAATTTTTTTTTTCAGTTTAAAATTTCCATTGATAATTTTTAAGTTACATTTATAGGGTGTGAGTTTGGAAAGGCAAATTGTGTCATATATCAGCTGTAAACTGATGTGTGTTTAAGTTCCAGACAGATATTGCTGAAAATTATTATTTTTCATTAAGTTTGGGGACGTTCATGGCATACACACCATTAGACTGTTGTCCTCTACTTAATTTACCTACCTGTATATCAGTTTAGTACAGAACACTCGTGTGTTATAAAATTTTTAGTTTGTTGAAGTAATTTGTGGAGATTTATGGATACTGATTGAAAAGAATAGCTAGTTATAGCGACCTGTTGCCATAGCATGGATAAAAATTCCCCACCCCCTTTTTTTAATAAAATTAAATCCCTTTAAAATATTTTTTTTCTGAAAGGAAAGAGGGGTATTGAGCTATACTGACTGAATTGTTTACACAGGTTTTTATTTAGTTCAGAAACAAAAGTTTCTTGCGCCCCAAAAAATTAAGTAAGCACTGTGAAAAAGATTATGCCATAATGAAACAGCAATGCCAAAAGAGAGAGAAATAAGTTATTTTTATAAAACTTGGTTTGATGTAGTTTGTTTTGGATGTGTGAAAAATTAAGAATTGAAAAAAAAAGAGTCATTTATAACTAACTTAGTATTCAGTTATTAGCTGGGGCTAGGGTCTCAGTGATTATTTTATTATTCAACTGAATAATACCAAGATAGCATCAAAAGTTTCAAGACCATTGTCAGCAAATATTGTTGTCATTTGAATGATTGCATGTTTTTCAATTTCTCTGATTGGTAAAAAAAAAATCAATTACATCATTGATCAGGATGTGTACAGTGATGAGGTCATTGGTCAATTATTGTTTCATCTGACCTCATTTTCCTCGATATATGATCATATTCTATGTTGATTATTATAAATAACATATGTTGTACTTCATCCTTGAAGGTGGAGATAGAATGCTTAATGAGGTGGACCTTAACTCTAAATTGGGAATATTTCATGTAGATAACCGTTGCTGCTTATGGCAAGTTTCAGTGTTTACTCAAAAACTCACAACCTAGAGAAGGGCAGAATGTTATCTCGCATCTTAACTCATTTAACCCAGCGTTCATTTTAATTTTTTAATCTTAAACTTTTCTAGGCAGGAAGATTTTTTGGGACATGTAATTAGTTAAAGAATGCCATTTTTTTGTGATTAGTTCAAGGGATTTTTATTTATTTGTTTATTTATTTATTTAATTAATTAATTTATTTATTTTTTAGATTGGTAAGCCAGGTGAGTGGTTGAAAACCAGAATTAAAACAGCATTTTCTAATTTAAAGCTCAATTGAGTGATGGTTGAGTTTCACTGTAGAATAGACAGAAGGAAAAACTTAACATTTCTCTTAATTATGCATATGAGCTATTTAAGTATGCTTATGGGCGGGGGGGGGGGGGGGGTTTAACTGATTTAGTTGAGAATTGTTCGATTCATCCAACATGTAGCTGTTAATGTCTGTATGTGCCTTATCTAGTCTTGTTATATTATGATATTTAATGATATCTGATACCTCAACAAGTGGATATACACCAAGTTTTCTTTTAATTGCATGCTTTTAATTAAATTGTGTTGGAAGTTATCAATATTATATTTAAATCAGGTCATTGTAGTGCTCAGACAGTATATTTGAAATTATGACACATTAATACATTCTATTTTAAAAAGAGATCAGTTTCTCTATAATAGGTCTTACTAGTAATAATATTTTCAAAAGTTGATTTAATCATTCGATTTGTTTTGTACCCAAATGCATTCAAAGAACTGTGTTTTGTCTTTTTGAAATTGATTGTCATATTTTATTTCATGGTCGATAGCATGTACTTAGTGCATGTAAAATGTTCATAGAAATAAATGCAACTTTCTTAATTGTTGCATGAAAGAACGTTTTGTGAGTTTGTTTCTCTTTGAAAATGGATTGACGCTTAGGATTTGAAGAGGTTGTAGTGGCTGTGAATCTATGGGTCATCCAACAGCTTATATTTTGTAGAAAAAAATAAAGGCGAATCCAGTTAAATAATACTTCTGTTTCAACGATTGTAAATGATTCACTCCAGCGCGTGATTAAAAAGATTATCTGGCGCGTTCGATGTGTGTAAGGCTGTGTTCAGATAAGTTTTATCGTACCAGCAGGATCGATCTATCTATTCGGAGATTCTCGTTAAAGTGCACCCCGTCTAATCAACTTGATTGGGCGTCCGCAGAAAATATTCCAGTGGGGGTCAAAGTCATTGAAGGGGGAGTTAATGATTGGCTGGGTACCCGCAATTAACGTGCCCGCCAAAATTCCAAGTGACCCCATAGACCCCCCCCCTGCGGACGCCCATGTCCACTGCTGTCCTGCCTACAAACGGCAAAGAAAAAAGGGAGATTTTATTACAAGGTCCTCAGGGGAACCGGAATATTGCGTCAACTGAATTTTCGGGGATTCCCCGTCGTCGCCTGCTGCTGGTTGATCCCCCACGACCAGGAAGAAACGCGTCTCAGATCAATTACAAGGTACGCTTATGCACTGCCTGTTCTCTGCAAAGAGAGTTGTTTACGCGATTTTCAACAGTAGGGCTATAGCTATATCGAGTTAGCAACGAAAATAACTACGAGGCACTTTATATTTGATGGCATTTGCTGGAAAGCTGTTGAATAGGCCCTATGATTATTTATCTTTAGTGTCCATGACCATTGGGGGTTCCCCTTCTTTCACCCGTCTTAATCTGAGTATTGGAATTTCCATTACGTCCGGACGCCATTTTTCGCCTGGTTTCACCTTCTTTGTATCAGACTGGCAAGTGAGGTCAGCGCGTTTTGATATACAACAAATATATAATAGTAGGGGAGCCAAACTCCAAAAGCCTTCAAAAAAGGGTAGTAAAAAAAATTTAATGATATAAAATTTTCGAACATATCGTTGGAGAGCCTGATACCTGGGGTTTATGAATCTGCTTATTGGACAAATGGGCTCAATTGCGAAAGTGCCCAAAAATCCAAGATGGCCGCCAGCCATGGTGAATGCACAGAATAAGCATCAATTATGAAAAGTGATTAATATTATTTATTTGCTAGAGTGTAGATTACTTTTATTGTGTTTATATTGTGGAAATATGCCCTTCCTGGTGATCTGTTGCAATAATTTGTCAATTAGATTCAAAATGGCCGCTTCATCCAAGATGGCGGACAATATTTCACTAATTTTTGCAATTAAGTCATGTTTTCTTCAATCTAGAATTTATTTTAATCATGACATAAGCAAACTGTCATCACATATAGCTTTTCTAGAATATTTTTCACATTTCTGTTGTCTGTATGCACTATGGAGGCTTTTTGATTAAGAGAAAAATCCAATATGGCCGCCACACACCCCTCACCATTATGAGTCAGAAGCACAATGTATATCTTTTTGAAAGTTGAAATACCTTATTAAATGAAGTATATTTCATTTTTATTTTACAATATGCAGGTAAAGGTCAACTGTTTTAAATTTTAAAGGTAAATTTGAGATGGTGTCTTGACCCAAGATGGCTGCTTTATTCAAGATGGCGGCCAAAGATTTGCCAATTTTTGCAGTGGAGTCATGTTTTATTTAATCTAGAATTACTTTCAATCATGATAGAAGCAACACACCATCAAATATAAATTATGTACAGTATGACCTGTATTTCCTCTCTCTGTTCAGTATGAAGCTTTATGATTAGAAAAAAATCCAACATGGCCACCATGCACGCGACCGTTATGGCCCAAAGGTGCGAACAGCATGCACCTTATTTGCAAGATTAAATATCTTCTTTAATGAAGTATATTTCATGTTTCCTTGCAGTTTATTGGTAAAGGACAATTGTTTATTTTTAAAGGTAAAGCTAAGACCATATCTTTTTTCAATATGGCTTCTTTATCCAAGATGGCTGCCATTATTTTAACAATTTTCGCAACTGAGGCACACGTTATATAATCTAGAATTATTTCAACCACGGTAAAATGCAATATTTCAAGAAATATAAATTCTCTTAAATATTTCCTACATTTTAATATCTGTAAAGAATATGATTAGGCCTTTTTCATTAGAGAAAAATCCAATGTGGCTACCTTATACCCCTTACCATTACAAATCAATGGTACCATGTGTACTTTACTGATAGTTGCAATCTCTAATTTAATGAAGTATATTTTTCGACATCCAACACTTGTCATTTCAAGATGACATGTAATGTACTTTTTATATATATGGAGTGAATGTCATAAACTTTAAAAATTTAGGATGCTTAATTCAAGTGTGGGCTTGAAATAGGACATTGCAATTTCGACTAACTTAGTGGATAATGCAATCTAAAGATTCCACGCTTCATGTCAGATTTACATAAGGTCGCACAAAGAAAACCCAAGTCCACATAATGACCAGTTAAACGATTTATTCGTTGACGTTTCTAAGTCTCCAACTCCTAACTTCTTGAAAAAACATCTGCTCCGTCTTTCCAAATCTCCTCTCCTCTTCTCCTTTTCTCTTCCAAAGGTATCAATTCTCATCGGAACAGGTTACATCATGTGGCCTCATTAAATATCTTTTTTATCTTGATATCGGACACGACAGGCATGTATGTTACTATAATGTTGCCATGGAACATTACTTTTAACTTAACAATTAATATTAAGTTGGGCCTATTTAGATGATGTGGACCTTTAAAACTTGATTTCAGAGGTAAAACAGGCCTAGGATTACAAACAGATGTTTTCAATTTAAAGCGCCTATCTAATGAAGGAATAATTAATTGAATTTTTTTCTTGTATGAATTTTTTGGATCACAAATTTTAAAAAAATGTGGAATGTTCATCCATCATTCCTGCCAAGCTCTCTCCAACTATAACATGTTTCTACACCTCTGGATGCTGTCCTGACAGTTATCTTTTGGAAAAAGGCTTGGAGAAGCTGATGGCCATACCAAACTTACCATGTTGTTAGCACATTTGTAGTTCTCTGCGGGGGCATGCCTTTTTTGTCCATAAAAATGAGTTGCTATTAGATGTACAACCTGAATATGTAGGGACACTACATTGAACAATACTTTTTCCCTGTATCTAGCACTGTTAAAGGGTCATAGAAAAACAACCAAGGACAATCTGTGGTCATGTGTGTGCCTATCTCTTAACATTATGAATCCTCCACCATCCTGCTGCCTTGTAAGGATACAATATCTTCCACAGGTTTCACCAGTTCAAATCAGCATAGTAGATACAGGGACAAGATCCACGTGTCCAAATAATACATCTCGAGTACCTTATGTTATGGTTCCTTCAGTCTAAGATCTTATTAGATCTTAGCTTCAGTACATTGCCCATGGGTGAAAAATCTTTTTGTGCTTGGCGATCAGATTTTCTTTTCCCAAAGGAGAGTGGAAACTAATACCCCATTCACACTACGCTCATTTATCCGGATAAATTGCGAATTAGGTCACAATTCGAATAAATGCAGTAGTGTGAACGCAAGAGGATTTTTGTAATGCGCATTTTCAAAATCCTGCAAGCGAGGTGGATTTCTAAGCGCGATAACTTACCGGAATCAACACCTGTACAGATCTTACTGCGCATGTGTGCAGATAAGTGCGGGTATCTATGAACGCTGGTTTAATACTTTAGCGATTGCACCAAACGTATTTGGAGGTCACCACTCACTACAACATGAGGAAACAAACTTATTTTGCCACCTTATACTTATCAAGATTGCTTGAATGTCTTTTGAGTTGTATTTGTAGTCAAAAATTTTTGTTGGTATTTTAAAGGATCCGACGCGTCTCAGATTCCTCCTGAGGAAACATGGTGTTACAGTGGATTGGAGATTTGGAGCATTTAGAACTTGGGTATTTCATTAAGCATATTGGTAAAGAGATCATGGGTATATTCCTCAGAAACTAGCCATAACATAGGTCACTGCAGGCTGCGAAAATTGGAAGATTTCTTCCAATTTACACATTGATCTTTGTCTTACATGAAGCACTTATGGTCCACATGGATGTGGTTTGAGTACAATTTATGAGCTTACTGGGTGTAGTTTCATCAACTCTCCTTATAAGCATGGGAAGTGCAAGTGCTTGGCATTTTATAATATTTTCCAGCATGGAGGGGAATGTCACCACCTTACAGTAACATGGTATTATAGAAGAGGCGCGCTTGATTTTTGTACAGCTATATGGATTTTTGGGTCTTTAGCTATGACCAAAGGCCCTGCATATTTGCTTCTTGCACAGCAGATCTTAGGTTTCTCTTCCCAACTGAGGATGCTCTTCATTTATATACTTTATGAGCTTTACCCTTACCAAAATATCAGGCCAGTTGCAAATTTGCTGCAATATTGCTGCAAATTGCAATTCCTTCCTTCGAATTTGCTGTAATATTAGTTCTGCAATATAGCCGCAATAAAATTTTGCATACTAAACTTAATAATGTGGGACATAATAAACTGCTAAACAGCAAAATGCATAGTTGTTGCCACCATCTGTATTCCCAAAAATTAATTGCAACTAGAAAAGCACTCCGAGAGCGCAGACCTCCGCCAAGGCAGCAAAGTCTCCACCCAATGCCATTTCACCCCTATATTTTCATTCTATAATGATTTAGTTTTTTTTATTATTGATTGATTATTGACCCGGATCACCACCAAAAACTAATCATCTGTTCCTTGGCCCACTTCTGACAGCTCCTGAAAATTTCATCAAAATCAGTCCATAACTTAATTTTTTTATTTTTTATTTTTGATTGATTATTGATCCAGATCACCACCAAAAACTAAACACTTCTAAGTTAACCCATTTCTGACCTACCCTGAAAATTCCATCAAAATTCATTCATAACCTTTTGGGTCATGTTGATGACAAACAAACAAAGAAACAAACAAGCAAACAGGAGTGAAAACATAACGTCCTTGGCAGAGGTAACTAAATAAAACACCAATTAATAAATGAAACAAGTATCTATTGCATAGTTCAATAAATGTTGTTTGAAGTTTCAATAAAATATGAGTTTACCTTTGATTCCAAGAAGTGAAATTTGCATGGAATCGGAATTATTATTGCACAAAACCTTTAAGCTTCTTTTTGATAAACAAATAAATAGATAATGATGTTATTCTAAACATGTACTTTGACAACATAGTTGTTATGCTATAAAATACAATAGTCCAAGAACATGCATATGAATGTGAAGAAACTTGTAAATAATTGACTGTGAATAAACATGCCATCTTAAATTTATCTGCAAAAAGTGAAAAAATCCTCATATACCCATATATTGTAAAATAAAAATGAAATGTACTTCATCAAAGGAGATATTTCAACTTTTGATGAGATACGTGGCTTTGTTTCATATGAGGGTACATGTACGTAATGATAAGGGATTTATGGTGGCCATTTTGGGTGTTTCTATAAGCATAAAGCCTTCATTCTGTATATAGACAGTAAAAAAATGCAGGAAGTTAGGGTAGAGTATCTATGTTTGATGAAATTTTGTTTCTAGAATATTGAAAGAAATTCTGACGAAAAGAAAGGGGATTAAATTGCAAAATTGGTCAAATTTTGGCTGCCATCTTGGATAGAGTGGCCATATTGGATTAATAGGCAATCTATAATTAACCTTTATAAAATTAAAACAAGTGCACTTTACCCATATGTTTTAAAATGAAAGTATAATATAATTCGTTAAAAGAAATATACCAACTTTTGATATATATGTTTCGCCTTTGACTCATATTGGTAAGAGGTGTATGGCAGCCATATTGGATTTTTCTCTAATCATCAAACTTTAATTATGCATTCAGATAGCAAAAAATGCACATAGTATTGGAGAGATTCTATATTTGATAAAATTTAGCTTTTTCCATGATTGAAAGTAGTTCTAGATTACAGAAACCATGACTTCTTTGCAAAAACTTGCGAAAATTTGGCCGCCATCTTGGATAAAGTAGCCATCTTGGATTAAGTAGCTCTTTGAATATACCTTTAAAATATTGAAGCAATTACCCTTTACCCAAAAATTGTAGAATAGAAATAGCATTTGCTTCATTAAAGTAGATATTTGAACTTTTCTATAAAAGACAGATGGTACCCTTGACTCATAATGGTAAGGGGTGTATGGTGGCCATATTGGATTTTTTTGTATTCACAAAGCCTCTTTATTATACATAGATGGTACAAATGTAGGAAATAGTAGGGGCAATCTTTATTTGATAAATGTTTGCTCATAGCATGATTGAAAGAAATTCTAGATCAATGAAAAGAGGATTTAATTGCAAAAAATGTTGAAATATTGGCCGCCATCTTGGATAGAACGGCCATTTTGAATCCAATTGACCAATTTCTGCTACAGATCATCAGACAGTGCATATTTCCACAATATATGGGCAATAAAAAACATCTACCCTGAAACAAACTGAAAATATCAATCATTTTTCACAATTTGTGCATTTTTTGCATATTCATAAGGGATGGCGGCCATCTTGGATTTTTGGGCACTTTCGCAATTGAGCCTATTTGTCCAATAAGCAGATTCATAAACCCCAGATATCAGGCTCTCTGACCATGTATTCAAAAATTTTATATCATAAAATTTTTTTTTCGCCCTAATTTTTTGCCTTGGCTCCCCTACTATAATGTATAATATATTGATATTTAGAATAACTAACATATGCATACATCGACAGGCTATTGTCATCCATCCACGTGGAAAATGTGTGATGAAATAGCTGCTTGTGTGTCACAGATTTACGTACCTCAGTATAGGCCTGCTTAGCCAAATATGGGTACATGCGGTGAATTACCCGAATTTGTTGATTTGGTTTATTTGTTTGTACCTGTCCCTCAGTTTTAAACTAAAGTTGCTTTTTATTTGTTCAGCCACGAGTAGGCTGAACATATTGTCCTATAGTCATGAACTTTGGAAAGGTAGACTGTAAGTGAGACTGTCTAAATCTTGATCAAGCGAGGTTTATCATGGGTGCGTGTGTGTCCAGGGTACTGTGTCATTTTCAATCCATTCAAGTTATCATCGTACATGTAATGCATTTTGAAATAATGAATTTTATACATCATTACCTGTGTGTGTACGTGTGTTTACGTCTAACTCAAGGATTCGGGATTTAGGGAAAGACACATTTTACACTTATATGCCGTATTTATAAGATGTAGTGTGCAAAATAACTCTCGTCGATTTGTTACAGAATGGAGCTCTTCGCCATAACCTCGAGTACGGGCAATCTCTCTCTCAGAGAGATGGACTTCTCTTCATCTAATGGCGACACATCAACTAATGTTGTCAATTATACTGACAGATCTTTGACGGAGTTCAATACGACGGAATATAAGTAAGTAAACTAATGAAGGGGGAAATGTAAATGAAACTGCGAATATCTTGTCATGTTGCTTAATTCAGTCCATAAGTTTTAATCTATAAGAAGATTTGGGTAAATTTAATATCTTTTATGTGATTGATCATGAATGGCGGTTGTTCTGCCTCTTTTTTTTCAATACGCACATTAAAGAAAATAGGTACATGAATAACTGATGTAAATGTTTTTCATTTTTCTGTTTACCCTAATTTTCTTGTCGTGGTTTTGAAATTGTATGTATAGACAAATATTAGAAAAATCTACAAAAAAGTAAAAGCTAACAAAATCAATTCTTCAGTTATTGAAAATATAAAAAATCGATTGTAATAATATAATCGTTATAATAACTATTATAATTATTATTATTTATTTTTAAAAATCTTTGAATTATTTTTTATTTCACAACATTTTAATCTTATTACCAGTTCATTTTATTCCTTTTTATTCTTAAATATATTCCATCTTATTGTCATTTTTTTCTGCTAATGCGTATTGCGGGCATCAAATTCAAAAAGTTATGTTGCTTTTTACAGGGGTGTACTTTATCAAAACAAATACCATGCGTTCTTGGTACATAGTAAGGTTGATGCTGAGTTTGTGGAAAGTGTCATGGACACATTGGAGAAAAGGGGCGTCAGCTGCTGCTACTCAAAGAAGGATTTCCGAGCAGGTACTACAACAGTGACTTGCATTGACGAAGCTCTTGAAAAGTGCACATACGTTATCTGTTTTCTTTCAAAAGACTTTCTTACTAGTCCTTGGTGCAAGCATGAAAGAGATGTGGCGCTGCATAAGGCTGCCGAGACGAGTGAAGACATCATCGTTCCTATCTTGATGGACGCCTCCTTGAAAGATTTACCCAGAAATATGCGGCGCTTGACTCATATTAGATACAATGAATTTGATTTTGAGAAGAAACTGTTCTTGTCACTAGGAGGTGAGTATCGCAAATAAAATGAAAATAGAAAGTACATTAGAACACTGATGTATTATTTTACACAAGCTATCGATGCCAAATGGATTCACTATGACTAGCGGATCCCAAATTCTTCGAAAATAAAAAAGTTTTGTATTCTTAATTCACTCTGCAATATGAATTAGTAGAAAAGGCCAATATCACTAAAGTTGTTATATTTTCTTTCGCTTGCTATCCTTTTTGGAGGAGGGTACCTGCCGACGGGGAAAGGGGGGGGGGTTGACCTAGCTGGATAAGGGGATAAGACCCACAGTGGCCATTCCCAGATATGGCAATGCTATTTCTAAAGCGGGTTTAAGTTCTTGTGAAATGAGCAGGTACATGTACGTATACGTAATTAATACGCAGCCCATAGCCAGCAATTTCAAAAGGGGGGTTCTTTTTCTGAAAAAGTGGACTTTTTACCATAAAACCTTCATGTACCTAGATTTTACCCAGAGGGGACCTTTTCCCGCCAAAAAAGGGGGTTCATTCGAACCCCCGAATCCCCCTGGCTACGGGCCTGATACGTTAAATTTTCAATTTTTTTTTTTCATCTTTTCAGTTCCGGAAGGAAACTCCCGTCCAACATACAGTGATCTAGAGACTGCGAACGCAGAATTGAAGACAAAGTTGGAAGATGCTCAAGAAGTAATCAGAATGAAAGACGAGGCCTTGGTTCAGCAGGAAATGCACATCAAGCAATGCGAAGCGAAGTTGAACCAGTATGAAGCGGGTATATCCTTAATTCTTCGAAAGTAAAAAAGTTTTGTATTCTTAATTCACTCTGCAATATGAAGTAGAAGAAAAGGCCAATATCACTAAAGTTGTTATATTTTCTTTCGCTTGCTATCCTTTTTGGAGGAGGGTACCTGCCGACGGGGAAAGGGGGGCTGACCTAGCTGGAGAGAGGGGATAAGACTCACAGTGGCCATTCCCAGATATGTCAATGCTATTTCTAAAGCGGGTTTAAGTTCTTGTGAAATGAGCAGGTACATGTACGTATACGTAATAAATACGTTAAATTTTCAAAATTATTTTTTCATCTTTTCAGTTCCGGAAGGAAACTCCCGTCCAACATACAGTGATCTAGAGAATGCGAACGCAGAATTGAAGACAAAGTTGGAAGATGCGCAAGAAGTAAGCAGAATGAAAGACGAGGCCTTGGTTCAGCAGGAAATGCACATCAAGCAATGCGAAGCGAAGTTGAACCAGTATGAAGCGGGTACGGCGGACGTGGAGCGACAGTGCCACGATCTTCAGCAGAGGCTTGATAAGAAAGATACCGAACTAAAAGAAATGAAAATCAAACTGAATGAGAAGAGAAATGAGCAGGATAAAAAGAAATATTTGGCTCCATCAACAACCGATAAAACTTTACCAATTTGGCATGGTGACGGCACGGATGAAACAGTGGTGGAAGAGTTCCGGCACTTACTTACTTTGGGAAAAGACTACGAAAAAGAGTCAAGGTGGCAAGACGTCATCGATACTTTGAAAAGTGCAGAGCGTATTTTGAAGGAGAGCACAAACAGCAGGATCCCAGAAAATATGATCTTTGTAACGTTTAGACTACTGTGGAGAGCTTACAGAAAAGTTGGAGACTACCAAGCGTCCATCAACTACTGTAATAAAACTTTAACTTACCAGCAAATGGTGTTTGGTCCGGACTGTGTGAATGAAAACGTAGCACAGTGCTATTACAGTTGCGGCCTCGCATACGAAATGTGGGGAAAGCTTGATGATGCAATAGAGTTGCACAGTACATCTGTCACGTATTACAGAATTCTGTGTGCAAGACTCGACTGTGGTAATGTTACCAGGGATAACTTGTCTCGTTCACTGCGACTTTTAGGGCGCACATACATGAAGAAAGGTGACATGGAAGCTGCCAGCAAATATTTAAACTATGCAATGGACGAAGAGGTCAAGTTACATGGCCAGGACGAAACACACCCACACATCAAGGCAACTAGATCTCTTTTGGCCCAAACCAAACGCATAGCCTAAGATCTGGGCAAAATGACACTTAGATGTGAGTTTATCAACGTTTTACTTTGTAAACACATCTTGTGCTGATTAAAAAAATAACACAGATATTTAATTTTTATTTGCATGAGGCATTGATGACGTGCATGATCAGACAGGGTCTCAAGTTCAAAGCGGAAATATTTCTAAGAAAAAGGTCGTTTACAGTAGGTGTATTTTAGCTATATAGACAACGAGTGTCTTTAATTTTATAAGATTAATCCTAATCTGTGAACAATTTAATATGCGACCAAAACGCTCTGTATTGACATATGCTTCTTGACGTTGTATTTGTCAAAACAATGAGCTCATTGGTCCAAAATTTTGTACATATTGTTACTTTGTAAAGTGAACTCATTCTGTTGAACCACTTTGGAAGAAGTGTTTTATATGCATTGCACTCAGAAAATGTATAAGAATAACACACGACGCCATACCTGAACAGTGAAATGCCCTTGTCTAACACCACTTAATTTTTCAGGGATGGCGTGTGTTATCCTTATACTGTAACATATTTTATGCGTTGCAAAATTTTTAAAAAATGTACTTGTTGAATATCTACTGTTGATTGAAAAGCGGGTTAAATAGTCGGAAAAGAATGGATTAGCTAAGACAGGAAGCGAAATGCAACTTCTGCAATATTTCATATTATAATTATACAATTTTTGAAAAATGAAAATGTAAGATATTAGATCTGCCTGTATAATACTGCAAACAAAACTACGTGTTTATACCAAAAAGAAGGGAATTCTGTTCCTAAATGAATTCAGTAGAAGTAGAAGGCATAAGATATAGACGTGACTTTTTTGTTTGGAATAATTAAGGAAATATTCTATTATTCGATTATGTCTTTATGAATTATCTTTCAGAAAAAAAACATTATTTCGTTTGTGAATGAAAATGGTGATACTTTTATTATTACATTAGTAATTGGCAGAATTTTGAAAGGCTATAGAGGTAGATGTGCACAATTAATAAGCAACTTCAATCCAATGAGTTGAACGATATATGCTAGTACATGAACTGTTATTGTGGGTGTTTAATTGTTTAGATTGTGTATGTAACATGTATTTTTGGTGTGATCTTAGTGTTTATCTTGATGTGTATCGTTTATAGCGTGATGGTTGTAACTTTTGTGATAAGACTGATAGTACGGTTTGATTATACGGTGAGACTTAATTGGCAACTTGTGAGATCATGTTTTGTATTTTATTAAAAAAAAGAATTTCCAATCAAAATGCGTGGTTTTGTGAAATCAGTCTTTTATTTACAAATTGCATTTTATGAACCGCAAAATTGTTTTATTATCAAACCCCCTTGCCTCTAAAGCTACCTTAAAATTTCTTCGATGTGAAATATTGCTTTTTAATACAAAGATGTTAAATTATTGGCTATGTTTGCTACTTGATCATTTTCCGTTCGTTTGCGCATGCGTTTTAATGATTCGGCCCATCTGGTCAGAGAGACAACCGATTGCAGAGGAAATGAGAGAACTATCGAAGCAAGGCTGGTTTTCCTAGAATGTTGAAAATTGCGTTTTGTGGACTTCAGCATGAATCTATATACATGTACCTGTATAGTCAATCTGAAATGCACATTACCTGCAATATACACGTACGTGTTACAAAACATATATATATATATATATATATATATATATATATATATATATATGGCATTCCAACTTTTATTTTAATGACTTTCCCAGCAACTAAATTTGCCAACTATTAAGCTGTGCTTTGTGTTCTACCGGTACATGTATATCTATAAAGAAAGCCGTCTCTGGAAAACAATCATCATAGACCTATACCAATTACACTGAATGTTCGTATAGCTACATTTTGTCAGACGACACAATTAAAACCCTGCGTGCTGACACAATCCCACGCCTTTGCATTATTTTACTGGCAGACTTTTTCATTTCTCAAATTTTGACATGGCGTTTTTTAGGTTTTTATTCCATTTTGCTCATAGCCATAATATACACACGTTGTACATCAAATATACTGTTATGAGGCCTAGACAGCAGAACGTGATAAATCTGTGTAGGCCTATATATATCAATGTGCATAGGCGACTATTTTATTTAAGTTAGATATATGTAACGCAATGAGGCACATTTGTGAATCCTGGCCTTTTTTATTACCAATACACATCAACTGGGACTGTGCGCTTATTATAAAAAAATGAAAAGGAAAATCTGGTTTAATCAAAAATATAGCTGCTATTCTGCTTTGCTTCAAAATTGGCGGCCACCTTGAAAATACCTCTACTTCTCGGAAGTAGCAACCAATCTAAATTGGCTTTTCTAACAGCAAAGATTGCATTTACTGAAAAAAATGCTGAAGGGTCAGTGTTTAAATTTTGACAAGTTGACTACATACGTCACACATATAAGGCAGCGATAAGGAAGGAAGTTTTCCAAGTTGTCGCGATGGTCAAGTTGTCTACATGCGTCACACATAAGGCAGCGATAAGGGGCGGAGTTGTCGGGATTGCCAAGCTTCCCCACACCAGTGCTGTGCGTGAGTTGAAATCGTACAGTTCAGACCAAGGTAAGCTGTGAACTACCTTGTTTTCTGGGTCCAGGCAGAGGGGGTTAACTTATTTTTCAAGATTACTAGTATGTTTGAATTTAATTTAATAAAGGAGGGAGGACCGGGCATGAAGTCTTTGACACCAATTGTCGAACGTAGGCTACACCTCCTGTTGTCTCAGTTGTATTCCTTAATCTATGGAAGACACCATTGAACTAAATATCTACTCACATTGTTTACACTAGAATAAGTTTAATAGACAAGTATAGATTTATATATTTAATGATAATATAACATGCTCCTGCTACCATAGGTCTACTTTAGAGAAAAAATACAGGTTTTGTTGTAATTGATTTGGATGTTCATCTTTCATTTTGACGTACCATATATCTTGAATACTTGTACTTTATACTTTGTACCCACCCGTATGTGATGGGTCCTACCGATAATATATTTATGACATGCATCGATTATTAATCAACAGTTAGTTAATAAGAGCATATCTATTGGATTTGTTAAGGTATGTATTCAACAGGCAGGCCGAATTTGTTCAATACCTTTGCACAGATTGTTTACTAACATCGCTGTTATTAGTATGTGCCTGCACTTGATCTTTTATCACATTGCTGTACATACATGTAGTTGCTCGAAGATAAGTCATATACCAGTACTTGAGGTGGATTAAAAAGTAACAAGAAGATCTTTTTCGTGTCAGATCTCGGGCTGGGATATCTAATTATGAATCCTACCAATATAGATACATATCTAGCATCTTAATTCATTTATACATACATATGCAGAATGTGCTGGTTTACCCTCCGTCCGTATTCCTCCGTGTTCATTTTAAGACTTACAAGTCAAAGGTTCAGAATCCAAAATTAATATATTATATGCGTAGAGATAGTTTATTTCAGAATGGAGGTCTACGACTTGACTAAAGGTCTGGACAATCTTTCTCCCAATGAGATGGGAAAATCTTCATCTGATGACATAAGAACATCAACAACAGAAGTTGCCAATGGTACTGACAAATTTTTGGAGGAGTGCAATACAACAAAGACGAAGTAAGTAAACGAGTGGAAGACGAAATGTATGCATTTAACGGCTAGCTTCTATGTTAATCCCAATTCCGTGCCATGTTGCTAAATTCAGCCCATATGATGGAATTCTGTTAAAGGGAATAGAGCAAATTTTGCATGTAACCCAGCCTTTGTCTGCTTGAATGGCAATCCATTTTCCTTTCTTTTACAATAAGTACTCTGGGAGTACATAACAACAGAAAGAAGATACGATTGCTAAGTAGGTTGTTTATATATATATATTTTTTTTTCTATTTGATTTTCTATTTGATTTTTTCGTCGTAATTCTTAAAGCAATATGTGAAAAATATGAAAATAACAAATCCATGGGTAGGTAATAACGAGCAATACCAAAACTTAATACACTAAAATCAATGCCAATGAACTATAATTATTATTTTTTAATTAAAGAAGTTATTAATTAATCTGATATTTTCTTAACTTTATGATACTAATTATTTATAAATATTCTGATTATTGAATTAATCATTCCATTTATTAATTTATTGCTTTATTTATAAATTTGTTTATCTATTATCTTGTTAAACCGTATTTTTTATTTTCATTAGTTAGTTTTATTAATATTTTTATATAAATTCTTATCATTAAATTAATTTATATTTTTTTCTATTAAATCATATTAGGTTAGGCTAAATATGCACGCTACAATGAGTGGCATTATACCAAAATCGTGACATTTATCATTCTAGGCGCATACTTTATAAAGACAAGTATGATGTATTTTTGGTCCGCAGTAAGGTTGATGCTAAATTTGTAGAAAGTGTCATGCACACACTGGAGGAAAAGGGAGTCCGGGCTCCCATATAATTAGTACAGGCTAGGGTTAGTTGGAGTATTGGTGTTTGTATATGGGACGAATGTCACCTGTACAAAGTAATGGACTTGTATTCCTGTTACACCTGTTTTACATGTATGCATTTATGTAAATATCGAGCATTACACTTCTGGTTAAGGGATATCGAAAAATAAGGCTGCGGCACACGATGGGTGAGAGATATTGTATAAAGGGATTAAATCGGAGCATGGTTTTATATGACGCCCAGAGCACTGTATTAAATCCCGACCAGATATCCGAAATAGCTGAGAAAATATGTCATCATGTCTATAGTGTAAATATTTTTCAGGAAAAAAAAAACATAACACAGGATGGAAAAGTAAGGTCGATTTCTTTTCTAAATGAAAATTACGATAGCTTTAATATGTAAGTAAATGGAAGAAATATGAAGGACAATTTGTATATTTGAACAGTTTATAGCAACATATAACTTCACTAGTACAGTGTGTAACTGTCTATACAAATGCGATTGTTTGTTTAAGCGCTCCATGTATAACATGCCTTGGCGATGTTAATCATTTTTGCTTTTTAAGTCTGACGTGTACCGTCTAGTATGATGACAAATGTAACTTTTGTGTTTATGCTACTGTAATATTTGTTTTGTGGCTTTTACTTTTGCAGTAGGAAAATACATGTATGAGTTATGATTCTTATTTTTACATTTCCCCTCTTAAGGGATATCGGTAAATTATAATTATGAAGTCCTATATTTGAGTGTGTGTGTGTGTGTGTGTGTGTGTGTGTGTGTGAAATGCTAGCCTTATATTCTTGCAATGAAAATAAATAGTTTAGGAGTACAAAAGCTTTTTTTTTTGTTGTTTCATTCAGCACCCCGCCGCACAAAAGGTGGCTGCTTCGTAATTTGGTGTGAGATAATGATAGAGATCGATTTCCGGTGTAATAAAATATGGTAATGAACTATGATTCAGCTGGTCAAAATTCTTATGTCAACAGGGGACCATTGGTGTGATTTTTTTCAGAACTCGAAGGGGGTCAGATTCCTCCTGTTATCCATAATTATTCCTCAGATTCCTGGGATGTATACATTACCACACGATGGCAGGCAGAGTGGCAGGGTAAGCTAGCAAATAAAATAGGTACATGGACAGAGCGATAAACAGTCATACACTTGAGCTAACAAATAAAGAGCCAAACCAACTCTCAAGATTTATAAGAAAAATAATATGCAGGGAACATGGTTACATGTATGGTAGATTAAAATGCTGCTACGAATGGATATACCGCTTTATTTAAAGAGAGCGATTAAAATTTGATTAAGTCACCATTTCTATTACTAGCATCACCAGTATTTGGCCTGTTTCTACCGAGAATGCTTTCAATACTATGGGGCAATCTGGCAGCGGCTCTATCGTCTTTTTTGTTTACTTTTGCAAAATCGCGCACTAATATTGCTGACATTGTCAACATTTGAGAAGAAAATGGTTCATGGGTACCAACTAGAAATGGGCTTTGTAATTCTTCATTAATATGACTGGTCTTTTTGAGGCAGAGTTCTTGATTCACTGGAGTCTGTTTTATTGGGCATCCGTGTCGAACCAGGTCCAGCGTTAAATCTACTGGAGTAGTGGCAATGTGCCACTTTTTAGAATCAATCATTCCTTCAATATTCGATGTGACAATGGCGTCATTTTTCTCGTCATTATCTCTACTTATTTTATTGACAGTACTTTCAGAATCTTCTTCCCCCTCATTGTAAATGTTATCATGCATCTGGTGTTTCGTCAAAACAATCGTTTTCAGTCTTGCTGTGTCATTACAGTGTTGAGCAGAAAGTTTTTCGAAAGTGTTACTTGCGGCCTGATAAACGTTTCTAATTTGTGGATATGGAACGGCGTCGCTCATGTCACTATTCGCGTAAGTTTGTTGCATTTTCGTCGACACAAACGCTAGTTTGCATGGTGTTGACCTATGAAGAAGCGCAGATGACGTATTTCGAAGAGGCCTCCGTGGAATAACGTTGGAAACCCCGAAGAGCGCAGGCGGGTCTAAGGTACCTGCGCTCGCCGTTGTGATGTCAGACTTAAACTCTCGTGATGTGTGCATTTGGTTTGACCCCAGGTCGCCTCCTTGTCTTGTGTTCGACGCAATGTTCTTTCCTTTATTAATTACAAGCGACGCACGTTTTATTACAGGTGCGTCGTCTTTGTATGGCGTTAATGTTGTCGTTGAAGAGCAGTGCCTTTTGCCGAGCAGAGACCCAGTGTGAAGTGCATGAAGCTGAAAAAAACATTTAAACCCTATACTTGTATCAATATTTTGAACACGCGCGCGCGCGTGTGAATATAAGGCTTAAAACTGATTGAAGCACTTTATTTTTATATGACACTATGTACACAGTTGATGAAATTCTTCACTGATTAGGTGAAATGTTTGGAACAGATAGATAAAGGTTAATTTAATTCATGAGATTTTGTCTGTTAAATTAATGTAGCTCAGAGAGTTCAGTCAAGTTGATGTAAACAACGGAATTAGTAGGCTTAAAAACTATAAGCTCAATCTTTCGACCTACCTTTGGTCTGTTTCCTCCAGCGGAACCGGGTCGTGTCGATCCAGTCTCGAAGAATCTCGTCAGTATCTTGCTAACACAGCCATGTGACACCAGCAAGTAACGCGAGATATCGCAGGGGCGTACCCCCAGCATGGCGAGTTCCACAATTCTCATTCTCACCTGGTCCGGCAGGGGACGTCCGTTGACGAAAACACCGCCCAGCTGGTTGACACCTGTTTGGCCTGTGAGATGAAAATGAAATATCAATTTAAAAAAAAAGTAATAATATACTATTTATTTATTGATTTATCTATTTATTCATTCGTTCATTTATTTACATGAATCTAAAAGCCATTTAAAATGTTCGGCAGACTTTACATGAAATCAAGTACTTATAAGAAAAAAATACCAATATATTTAAAAATTAAATGAAATAAATGGACGCAATGTACGTATTGCTTAAATACGAAAAAATTCACCGTGGCCTCTGAATTATTTGTATATCTTAAGTTCTACTGTGTACCAGGTAGAATGGAAATCTTAAACTCAATGTGTGCTTACAGTCCACTACATGTCTGATAATTTCATACATAGGAAGCAATTCTTAATAAAATACCAAAGGTGATTTAAAGATTCAGTAGAAAACGTACAGACCTGTATTCGGAATGCTTGCCATTGATTCCACTCTTGTTGTTAAGCACTACGTTAACGTCGCTATCAAAACCAGGTTAAACTTATCATCCGACACAGTTTCCCAGTAGTCTTGGAGTTTGAAAATTCGGTTGGGTTTATATAGGCGTGACAGCTCAGGTATTAATTAGCTACAATGTGTACGTATATCCTGATTCTTGTGTGACGATGTCGCTTATAGAATACTGGTTGAAAGTTCAGTGTAATGCAGCTGCCGTACGCTTTCCCCATTGTGACTGAATACGTGTGGCGGCCATTAGGAACATGAAATGAGGGGAAAAGCAATTTTCCTTCAACTGCCGAGGAAATGGGCATATTTCCTATGCAATAGAAAGGATTATGAAAATTTAATGAAGTTGGCAAAGCGATTTTTCTATAACGCTTTTCTGCGATTACCGCAGCGGAGGCATTCGCTCTCGTTCCGGTAATTAGAAGCCTTGCAAATGAGAACTTGGGAGAAAATGCAGCTGTTCGCGCAGGGGACAAACGACGATGATCGCGCTGCTTTCCTGTTTTTCGCCCCGTAATTTTCTCAAGATTGCTTGCTGACACGCATTTTCGCGTTTAATGTCCAATGATGCCGTGTTGTAGGCAATTACTGGGCAGATGTAACGGATACTTAACTTTCTATCTTGCTCACTCTCAGAGGTTGTCTAATTTGGTTGGATGGAAGTAAAAGATGCTTGCTGTTCTCTTTCTTGAAAGGAGAGAGAGAGAGAAAACTTTTTTTCCTTCCAGAAAATAAAAATTCAGTTAAACAATTTTTTCGTAGTTTTTTCTAGTAGAAATCAACGATAATTTATTTAATTTCCAGATAAGATTGTTGTCATTTTATCTCAGAATACAGTAGATATACTAGAAAAAACCATTTAGAACAAGGGAACGAATTAATTAATTTATATTATCTTATTTGTACGAGGATAGGAGTAAGAAAGGCCAGTACGTAACCACATGCATTTGCACATTGGCTGTCAAACTTCAAAATTAATCTTTAACTACATATTTGTACGTATATATTTACCTCATGTGCATGGATATTTAAACAAACCAATTCAACATCTTGGCCATCACATTTTTTATAGCGGTTTAACTTGTTGATAAATTTAAAATGAAAAGAATCTCAGGTATCTCAGATTTACAACAACTTTAAAAGTTTAATGAAATAAGACGGAATATTTCTATTTCAAATCAAAGACCTGACGGGGAAGCTGACAATGACAGACCTATCCACGTCAGCTATTCGCCTGTTTCCGGATCCATTCGTGAGTCTCCGCCTCTGAATGTCTTTGATGCTGAGAAAATAAGTCTAGTTTAATAAAACGCGTTATTAGTGTGCACTCAACCATGATCATAGCTGATCAGGAACGTCACGATTATGCTATATCCAAAGAGGTTTAAATTCTGGTGCCAATTAGACCGATCTCTTACATGAGCCACCACACGGCTCTCCGAAGTCAGTGCTACACATTTACCAATAATGTTTTTGGTACTTAGGTTAAATGGTGGACTTAACCAACACCTTTTGTTTCCTTCCAAACAGCATTCAATTTGCTGATTTTCTTGTTCTGTCGTCTTAATATAGTACTGAAACTGTGAGCATTAATGAAATGTTGGACTTGTGAAAATTACTTGTTCCAAGGTTCTATAGGTAAGATGTACTTGAGTGTTTGCTTTGTGTGCAACTTGACATTATAGACCATGTTAAACGTTGCCACGCGTGCCTCCAATCCAACATGAAATGTCATATGCTAACTTTTGTTTATTTATTTATTTATCTATTTATTTAATCTTATTTATTTATTTATCCATTTATTTATTTATTTATTTATTTATTTATTAAATTCTTAATGCACATATTTCATCTGCGGCCCAAGTAGAGGGTATAGCGATATTCATCCATCAGAAATTTTTATACCTGTAGACAATAAAAATGCGACAGCTGCACTGAAAACACTTTAACCTGCATGGCTCGAATATTGTCTCAACTTACGGATGTCACAACACAACGGGTAAGTCTGTATACCATGTTGTGGTTTCAGAAAGGCACATGTATAAAATGATATTTAAATCGCTGTAAATGTAAACAGGTAGATAGGTTACCTTTTTTTGTCATATGAAGGCATAACACAAACTACTGCAAAATTATAAGTCTAAATTTTATCCCCATTTCAACATTTAAATTAATAATAAAGATACCGAGATAGAATACTACATGTGTTCTTTGTATTGAGTGGCAAATGGTAGACTTTTGATGACGGTGAATTTCAACCAACCTGACACTATATACGCAAACTACTACACAATAGTCTCAATCTTATGCCAATTTTAACATTTAAAGTAATGATATGTAGTAAGGATACTACATGTATTATTATTATTATTATTACGGGATGGCAAATAGTAGACTTTAAATGACGGTGAATTTCGACCAACCTGACACTTATACCTAAGACTCACTCTTAGACATCTATCAAATTATGACAATACCTTTATAGAGAGCATTCATTTATAATGATGGTAATATGCTATCGTTTTAAGCATACTCCGGATATGTCTCTCAAGCTATAATGAGGACAAAGGATGTCTTTAGTATTTTCAGCTTGTCAGTGTCAAATGATGTTCTTCATTTCTATTTGTTTCTATAGTTCTGCACGTGCTTCTATGAAGGGAATCAGATTTCGACTGGAGTGACGGTGTCGTAATTGCGTATCACAAAGAGAAACTGATTGGTTGTGGCGTTTTTAATAAATTACTCAAATGTTTACAGTCGACCTATGAAAAGACTAGTTCATTAGGGTAATTTGTGTATTCTTTTTGAGAATTGTAACAAAAGAATAAGAAAACATCTTCCATTTCATTTCAAGTTGCCACTTGCAATTGATTCTATGAACCGCCAGTATATAAAAGTCTGATATTCATAACGTGAACGGATATGAATTTTAGATTCTGGAAAGTAAGCATCCAACAATTTCTTTTAAAATTAAAACCCAAATGTCAAAATGTGAAATGTCTACGGCGCCAGGGTTTAGCTCACACGTCCCATTGCTTTTATCCTTTATTAATATTTTCCATAACACGCAAAGTCGATCTTACATTCCCACAACAGCGCAATGGTTGTGGGTAAAACGTATTAGTTTTTATAAATGACCTTTTCTTATTTAATCCCGAGTTTCTTAATCTTAGTGCTTATGCACCTTTCAAAAAGAAACATTTCGACGTTTTGAATTTGCTCTTATTCAAACTTCCAAGAAAGCATTTGAAAAGAGAGAAAACATTTCTATCAAAAGCGCACTTAAGAAGACGTCTGGCTGTTAAAATACCTATAGACCGTCGACCTTTTAGCTGGCCGTGTTAGCGGTTAACGTCCCGGATGTTCGTACTTACGCGTTTACCTACAGATACAAATTAACCACACTTGTTACTTTGTAGTTGGCGAGGTGAATGGATTTCCTGAATGAAGTTATTTTAAGCTCGTTTTAAACAAAGAGACCAAAATGGCCCCAAATGTACAGTGATTACAAGCACTGGTAAACATAAGAACATCAAAATACAGTGAGAAGTTATTTTTGACAATGGAACAGTAAAAACGACACTTTATTCGCCTTTTTTTATGGTTGAACCCACTTTTGTTCAGGTAATATTAACAATATATACTTAAACCAATATGCGGCATATTCTAGTAGATTAAATATACAGATAAAGCATGCGGAAAAATGCTGTTTTGCTTTGTAAAATGTCAATAACCGGCAAATGTTACCCCCTGAACATGTCCTTTTTACCATGTTATACTAAACTTAAGTAAAATAGTTACCTTTCAATAAACAAATAGAATTGTTTGATATCTAAGTATAACTAAATGTGCACATATAAGTGATCAAAGTGCATTCCGTCCTCAATGAAAATGGGGTTTTACCTTATGAGAAATGAAATAGAATTAAGTCATCATATCTGACCACAAAACAGCGTGCCAAAAGCATTGCAGTGATTCTAAGAAACTGCAGAAACCGAAAAAGACATCGTAGGGTCTTTCCACAAAATTCATTTCAGTAAATGTTTGAAAAGTTTGTCGCCTGTTGCCGGGATTTACCGAAACAAATGATACTGATATGTTAATTTTTATGGTCAAATGTATTAAGTGACAAATTTTAATGTACTAATACCAAAATGGTATGGTGTAAGATCAGTATCAAGACATTTGCTAATACAAGTGAGCATTTACATCTAGATGGTCAGGTTAAGAACGGCTGGCCCTAGCATCTAGAAACCGTATTCGCAGAAAGTAATCTCAGAGTGACACACGAAATGGACTATCAGGGACTTGGAAGTGGGTCGTAATTAATGTTTTATGTCGCCACAAGCCTGCTTGTCACTCACATTTCCTTTTGTCATTTATAAATACTCTGTGTGGTAATCAGTGGTCGCTGTCACGCCGGCAGAAAACAATGTGAAGGAAGGTCAATCGCATTAGTAAGGTTACTATCAAAAGTATACATTGATTTTTTTGAAGAAAGACTCTAATACAAGAGACGCATTGGGAGGTGACCTCCGTTCCTTCCGTCATTGTAGTAACCACTGGTTACGTCGTACATGAAATGCTTATAAATGAAAGCATTACAGCAAACAAAAATTGCATGGCGGATGAAAAAAGCTTTGAAATACATCTAACGAGGCTTTATAATACACGTAGCTTTTCATTGTATTCAAAACGAAATACAATACATTGTCATGCCCAACTGAAAGGTTTTGCTCCTATAGTCCCCTATAGTGTATAACTTACAGTGGTTGCAACTGACCGGGAAGAGCTACTTAACTGCGGCTCATCTGAGGCCGGTTGTCCACTGTCCGGTCCAGTGCCTTGCTTAGCATCTTTTATTAAAGGCCCTGTCGATGCACTGCTTCGACTCTCAAGACTGAGACTTGGGTTGAAGGGGGTTCGGATGTTTTTGCCGATATTTGGGTTCAGAGCGGTGCCCGTTGGCGGTCCGCAGAACAGCTCGCGCAGAATGGTTCTGAACCTCACACCCACCAAGGCGTAGACGAAGAAATTCACTGCAGCGTTCAGAGCCACCAGCAGAAACAGTATCGGTAGGAAATACAAGTAGCCTTCCATGACGGATTTTGGAAAATGCTCACCGAATGTCATGATGATTTGTGACAAGAAAATGGGCGTGGTGCAAATCATGAAAATGACCACAACAATAATAAGGATGGCATTGATGCTATCTCGACCGGCTTTTCGTTTGCCCCAAAAACTCAGATTCTCGCCGGAGCGTTTCAGGGTCAAAATTAGGTTCCCATTCAGGACGGATATTATGGTGATGGGTGCAATGTACATGAAGACGTTCGTCAAGACGATCCGGTAGCTGAGCTTGAAGGCTAGGTCATTGTTGAGGATTGTCTTGTAACACATGTCGTCCGTTGTTGTTGTACAGTAAGTGATGCCGACGCACTGGACATCGAAGAACTTAGGCGCGTTGAAGGCCACTGCAAACAAATATACGCCAATTACCTGCACCTTCGTGTTCTTGATTTCGAACTTGTATTTGCTCATGGGTTTACATACGGCAATGAATCTGTGAATGCTCAGAAGAACCAACAGCCATGTTGACGTTGTGATGAATATGTAATGCAACGGATAAGTATATATACTAAAAGTCTGGAAAGCCCTGAAGTAGATGCCGGCATAACCAGTATACGGGTATATAAAGGGGATGGAAAATTCGACCAAAGTGTTCAGTAATATACAAAAATCGGACACAGCCAGAGCCTGGAGAATGAGAGATGTGGACGGTTTTTTCTTCTCGCGAAGGAACACGACGAAAGACAGAATGTTCCCCGATAGTCCGATGACGCACACCAGTCCGGTGATGCAAACTGTGACGATGAAAATGTACTTGTTTAAATTGCCCGGTTCTCTTTCGGAGGCGTTGGTGGCGTTCCAAAATGCGTTGCACACTCCTTGGTCTGTGCTATCTTCGGTAGAGTTCAGCATTATTATGCCTGCGATTTTCCTTGTCGTCGCCGAACTGTTTTTTTTCTGTAAGTCTCTCTACAAATGTAGAAAAACGTACAAGTTCTGACGTGGGTTTGTGCGAAAGGATGTTTTACTGAATGCGTTTGGCTCAGTCAGCTAAAGCCCGAACTTCTCACAGTAAAATGTTTGCAGTATGCGGTGCTGGATCTTAAATAGGATCAGCCCGCTCGGCTCCTTGTCCTTAGTAGGTTATTGGATCTGGTGGAAAAATACAAAACATCTTTGAGTCATAATTACTTTGGACTGACATGTCATTAGGAACAATGTGGCAAATGTGAATGCCATTTCCTTGTAAAGGATTGATGCTAATGTCTTGTTTGTACGCTGAACGTGTTTGGATACAAGTACGCAGCTTTAAAATGTCTCGAAGATCAAACTGTATACCTTCTTAAATTAATTAACGAATTCTGGGTAAATTACTGCCAGGGTTTTGCAAGTTATCATATTTGATTTGGACGCCTGCCATTGTTACTGTGTTACATATCTAATACGGCTTTTCTCCGTCGCTTTGAGGAAATGAATAACATCTTTAATTTCCGCGTTATTGCACTTTATTGTGTCACATACATTTTGTTTGGGGTAGCTCTCCATTCTAAACGCCATATTGTCGTTGAAAATATAGACTTTTGAGCAACGGCTAAAAATCCATTCAGGTTCAGTACAGATATTCTGTGTATTCAGTTGTGTACAGACAAGAGACACCACTTAAAAATACAAATATTACGATTGCTTTTAAACGGTGAAAAAGATCGCCATAACTAAATCGTCATCTTTTTTCATATATTAAACCGGCCAACGTGCCCAACTGAAGCTTTGAATTAGGAGAGCTCTAGCTGTATGTAAACTAGAACTAGTGGGAAATTTTCATTGCATGAAAGGATATCTCAGTTTATCTCCGTTGCACATCATGTGCTTTTGACCGTTGTTGCTCTTTTCTTTACTCTCGAGTACCGCGATGAGCCTTTGACCATAACATAGGACAGCTATGTGTTCACTGTCCCATTAATCACCGAATTACATACAATATTCAGACCGTTGGCTAAATAACGATCTATAACCGCTATCATTATTTATTTATTTATTTATTTATTTATTTATTTATTTATTTATTTATTTATTAAGATTTGATCTATCTAGTAAGGGGGATTGTGGATAAGGCATTAATTTTTCTTGTGATGGTAAAAAAATGAGGAATTAAAGCTCAAAAAGATTGTTCATCAGTACCCTGTAGTTATTTTACCAACTGTTTGGATAGGAACTATACCGTTAAAATAGCCAGGGCATGAGACGACCCCCCCCCCCCCCCCACACACACACACACACAGACACACAAAAATGGCTGAAATTTCCTAGGAATTTTTATTGCTATATTTGGGTCCATCGTACCTTGCATTAAGAATTTATAGATATTTTAAAACGTTTTTCAAATGTATATGCTTTTTTATGCTTTGTTTTTGGAGACTACAAATAGCTGCAGTTGAGCTACAATTTGTAGTCAGCATTTGAACCAATAAATGCAGTTCCATTCCAGCTTTGTAACTACAGTGCATTAAGGGCAAGTAACCGTCTTCACCTATTCCAACATGAATAAGTCTTTAATCAAGACGGTCGGACAATCAGTGATTTGTCTAAGTATATATCACATTAAAATCTTGGGGGGATCAAAACAGCAAAAAATGTTTCCTTTTTTCTAAAAATCTTGGTTTCTTGGCCGATTGAGACGAAATAAAAATCATCTTTAGATGACAGTAGGAAATGAGTTTTAGAAAGGAGAGCGGTGTTCCAAGGCACTTGAAACAAACACACTGTCCCAGCGGGTATTGATTGCTCATAATTCCAACCCAGCAAATGTCATTTCCCGTGAATTGGTACTGTAATGGCACAATAATGGGCTCTTTATCGGAGTCAAACGAAAACCATTTGGATTACGTGAACTGCTTTGCACTTATGGAATTGAAATGCATTTCGTAAATGAAACGTAAGGCTATTAGAAAAATAAGACATCGCAGATTTGTCCACATCAGTAATGTAGTCAAGTGTATAGTGTTTATGTTTGGTACTTGGTTATAGATGCATATAGCCATGCAATAACACCATGCGGCAAAACAGTTCTTTCCTGTTGAACAAGAAATAGAAATAGAGAATACCTACATAAAATTCTTTAAATATATGGTATGCGAAACAAGCTGGTACATGGTACTATCGTTTCCATTTATTTTCAAAATTTATTTCCTTGAATGCTATGGAATATTTATTCTTTAAATAATCTTTTCAATTTGTCGGCCTTGCAAGCTATCAGCAAGCTGATCCATCAGTCGCTTATCGATCTGTAACCTTTGATTATTGATTTTTACCTTTTGCCACCGTCTAGAGATTATCTTAATTCGATTCAAATGGCATATTATTTATGCATAAACGTCAAGACAACTTAAGATGCTTCATTCAACTGTTTACAGGAAATTGTTGAGCAAAACGGCCCTTGAGTGGCAATTAAGCCGATCGTTGTCAGAGGGTGAGACTGGCGCGGGCATCGAGTTGATCCCAGATGACGAGAGCAATGCATCACGTGACGGAATTGAGTCCCGGTCCGAATTCCACTTTAAAATTTGCAAATGTGATAGGGATGGAACGTTCCTTTCAAATTAATTTAAAAACAGACAGAAAAGTAAATTATGGAGTGAACCTTTATATTGTGCTTTGGTAACTGCCCCCGTATTGTTTAATGTCGACCTCCAAAATTTATGCATTTATGCCAGTACAAGTTGTATTCAGGTCAATATCTGATTTTTTTGTTGTCTCAAGCGATATGTCCTCTCCCCTATCCTCCTCTTATAATTGTTGGGCGGGAAAATGGTAATAACATTTAGTGTGTGTGTGTGTGTGTGTGTGTGTGTGTGTGTGTATTTGTGTAAATATGTCGATATATATATATATATATATATATATATATATATATATATATATATATTTTTTTTTTTTTTTGGAAGCATGTAACCCTTTGTGTTCGTTCATGGTGGTCTGTCTAGGTACATCTGTATGGATTCCAATCCTCTTTTGTTTTGAAGGTTTTTGAAGATTTTCTTTTTTAAGCTTGGGCTCATTCATTGATTTCAGATTCAGTGAAACTGGTTTCTCAATACCTGGTTCATTCTGATGCAAATATTCGCTTTGGGGGCCTTTAGTGGTATCAAAATGCGAGAAAGAAATGTCAAACACGACAAATGTCAATTTTGATGAAATACAAATACCTATTCAAGCACAATTAAGGACAAGAAATGCTTTCAAAGAAGTAAGGCGAAAAAAGAACTGAAATAGTTCCAATAAATAACAGCTAATTATAATATGTATATATAACCACAGTATATATGATGCAAAATAACACATCTCATGAAAAGAAGATTTTTTTTCATTTTAAACAACGAAGAACTTAATAAAAAATAAAGTTTCTAAAACAGTATTAACATGCCGTAACAAATTACAAAATCTAAAGATATGTGTCAACTTACCGTTTTAAAATTTGAATTCTAATTCTATTAAAGAGAAAAATATCCCACTGGTTCCTTCCGATAGAATTTGCTTTACATGGTAGCACGTGTAGCTTCTGTCCAGGTTCAGATAATAACGAATTAGTTGGACAAAGAAAAGTCTTTTTTCTTTTCTTTTTTTTTTTCTTTAGCGCAACCAGAAGAGTTGACATACTGTTCTTCTACGCGCACCATAGCCCAGGGTCAATTTTTTCAATTCATCAATTATCAATTATCAATTACCATTCATCAATTAATCCGCTGCTTTGAAATCACTCCCCCCCCCCCCCCCGCCCACTCCAACTGACCAGAACCCTGCGTTTTCAAAAGAGCTACCATTCTTACCAAGTAAAAATAAACAAAACTTGGCTACTAAACACTCACATTACCTGTCATACAGCAGATGAACTCTTCAAGAACAAAAATTTACTAGCTGGTGCTCTGCTGGTCTTCGTCTGTGGAAATGATTGTACGGGGCCCAGTGAGCCTTTTTAAATATCGCTCAAAGCTCTGATAATCCACAGAACATTCTCTTTTCCGAAATATAATCACGTCATAATCAGGTAACTAAATCCGCAAACGTGCTCGCTTGAGAGACGCTTTATTGTATCGTTTTTTCTTTGAATGCTAAATATGCGCGCGGTGCGCTAACTGAAAATAAAACGCCTATCTGCTCTGTCCGACATCTGCATATTTTATTCCCACGTGAGCATTACTCACGTTTTAGAAACACGAGAAAAATAGAGAGACCAAATGTTTAGACAACATGCGGCAATGCTTACTAAAACCTGAGTGAGATGGTTTTATGATGATTATTTAAACGTTGGTAAACAGGAGTGCTTTCCTAATGGGCATTTTTGTCTTGTACATGTATAAGGTTATAACATTAACTATATGCCCAATGTGTACAATTTGGGTTATTTGCAAAACATGGCAAAGCATTTTTTACTTCTTCGTAATTTTAGTTGTTGAGTTGAACACTGGTTACTCCTTATAGTGCTGATAAAATTTAATTATTAATTAAAGTAGAACTACACACATGCGGCTTAATGTACATAAACCATTTAGAAATTAAGAACCTTGCTTTTAAGGCAAGCGTTGATATAACCACAAAAGTGCAATTTTACATCTAATTGAAATATCCTGCATGTAGAAAAGCTTTTCCTTTACTCATTTAATATTTAATTAAAAGTCTTGGTAACCGTTGTGTTCCAATCTCACTGCATCGTGCTGTTTTCTCTCACGTTCATCACCCATTCCTGTTATGTGAGTCAATTACGTGTTTATGGCGAGTTGCTTATGGAGTCAAGTCAGACATTACATTTAGGTGCTATCAGCTTTTATTGCCACGCACAAAGAATGATTCCTAAAATGTATTTTTACTTTATTATTGTCAACGACTTCAAGTTCACTTTTCTACCCAGATGTTACGAAGTGGCTAACTACAATCCACACATAAACTAACAGGAATTATAATCCCGACCACCTGGACGAGAGATATGGTAGACGTTGGCGGTGACAAGCGGTTCATTACACATCTCGCGTTCAACTATTTCACACTTTGGTGATTGCATGCTTTCTGCTCACCGTCTGATCATTCCGTCTCATTTGTCCATCCATGGTTAACAAAACCGTTTCTCACTTAATTGACCATCCATTTCTGGCGAAGACACAATCGACGTTTGTCGAAATAAAATGAATCTATAATTTGCGTGCGAGCTCGACAGTAACACCTTTAAAGACGTCAGTTACGCTCAGCGTGGCCTATAAATAAATGTCGTCTGTTTGAGGTATCATAACGGATAGCTGATCGAGACCTATTGAAGACAGCTACTGACTTAAGAAACAGGAATACGATTAGCTTCCTGTTGCATTATTGCTGGGTAGTAGTTCAGAAAGAGATATACATCTGTTTTAATGACATCTGCTTTAGATCTCTCTATCATGCCACTTGCATTCAAAACTGCAGCTGTTGAAAGAATTGACAGCAATTTCTGCAGTCTACCACAAATACGGCCGTACAGTCATAACGTTTTTTTTTTTCACAAAATCTGTGAAGCGCCAAAGGATATGGTGCTTGGTCTTTAAGGTTAATGTAAAGCTATACTCGACATCTCTCGACAAATTGGTTCTGTTTGACCCTGATACCTCGATGCAACGCCGAGGCTTAAAGAATTAATGACGCTTGGGTGTCATCAGGGATTAACATCCCTTGGAATACTTTGAATTCGTCCGGCAATAAATAAGGCTAGGGTGATAAATATATCCGAATCCTCGTCCATTTCGTATATGTGACATGGTCCTGAGGTAAATGGCCCCTATTAAGAATTTTTTCTCGTTTGTCTCAGGTAATAGCCTGCCACTGGTCTATCTATATGTATAGACGTGATTATGTGATTGATGCACTGAAAAAAATGATAAATTTTCATTATACCGGGGATATAGTTACTGTGTTAAAAAAGAGGTTTATCTCCTTTGGATTGCTTCTTGAAGAAGCTCGGTCAGTTATGCCCTCTCTGGTGCTTAATCAAAACCATTAATGGTCATTTTATGGTCATCCGATGGATTTTATTTCTCTGTGTAGGTTCCATTATTAAACATTTACATTAAGGTGATATTAAGTTAATTGTGTTTGTCATGATTTGGGTCACGTTCCTATAAGTTCACATAGGTATACCGATAATTTTCCAAAATTTATAAAATATGGTATATTAGCTCATTGAAATAACTTTGAAAATAGTAAAAAAAAGATTATATATATCGAGACAGCAAAGCTGTAAAATGGACAGTAACATGAATGGTGACAACTATATAGGCGTAGTGAAATCAAAATTCATAAATGATCAATAATAATTTAACGAAAACAGTGTACATTTTCTTCAACTTTGATATGAATATGCACTGGTGTTAATGTAGACTTTCAAGCATGTATACATCACAGACTTCTACACTTCAAAAATGTGGAGATTGCAAAATTCATTAAGAAAACTTCAAACGTCGAAAATTATCCAGTGAGATTGGCCTTTTGAACTCGAACTGTGTTAAAATTATATATCATATCGATACATGTACATTTACTTTTGTCAATAATAAGTAACACTTTTTTCTTTTCTTGTGTTTACGAGAGGGAAGTGCACGATGACGGCGAAAACAGACGTAAGTGATGACATTATATCCAAACAAAGGGATTAGAATGAAATCAATAGCCCTGAAAGAGTGACGAACTAAAGAAAGAATATACATATACAAAAAGGGAAAGCGACACAATGAAACAGTTGACTTTATCAATGATTAAAGAGTTAATGCGGTCAAACAAACGCCATTTACTGTCTATTCGGTTACAAACATGTACCGACAGGTATACAAATGTACGAAGCACGTATCTTATTGAAACAACTCTTTCTAACTTATTTCCCCCCCCTACCCCAAACACACGCGTTTCTAATCCTTTTACAACTGACATTTATTATAACTGTCTACGCTTATCAAAATAGGTTAGCCACACACACACACACGCACGGGCACACGGGCACACACACACACACATGGGCACACACACACACACACATACACACACACACACATACACACACACTCACATGGACACACACACACATACACACACACACATGGGGGAGCGTGTGTGGGTTTGAGTTACAATGGAGAGATATCAAACCCTTTCTCCCGCAGGTCAGCATATGTCCTCTAAATGCGTCCAATACAAAAAATAATAATAATACCTAAAAGACAACAGGCTGTCTTTGATCTTTAAGCATGCGGTTTCCCTTTCTTATTCTTGGACACTTTCATATCTACATTTTAAGAAGCCTTCTTGTTGTTCATCCTTTCATCCTGAGAAAACCCGTTATTCGTTACGCACTCGGTGTTGATACATATGGCCTGCCTACGTGATAGTACAGTGTAATATCATAGTGATTGCTATCCTAATCACTTCTGTCTTACCTAAATTGTATGATACACGTAATTCCTCAATGCGTAATTCCGTTTTAATTTTCCTGTTTGATCAATAAGCATTTGTCACAATAATAATACTTTTCTGTGAAGTGCGAATTTTATTGATATGCTGTAGCCGTGTTCGGTGTATCGTGCTATTTGCAGTGAAGATAATCGCCTAAATCCTAGCTTATCGTTGGGAATGACCTGGTGATAAACATTTCTCAGAAAAGGTTGTTTTGGTAATGTTGTTTTGTACAATCCTCTTAAGATGAAAATCCAGCAAGGATGCTGGTATTTTGCTGGCTTTTTACATGTAACGCTGGTTAAGCGCTGGGCACGCCCTTCCCAACTCTCTCCCTCTCCCTCCTCTCTCTCTCTCTCTCTATTTCCCTTTCTCCCTCCTCTCTCTCTCTCTCTCTCTCTCTCTCTCCCCAACCCAGAGATCGTTAACTATCATGTGCAGTCAGTCCATTGGTCGTTTTAATTTGTACGCACACGCTGTACATTTGTACATGCATAGTGTTAATATTCATAAGTTTCAAAAGAGATTTATTTGCTTCGGAGAGTAATTGTGCATGCTTTTCATTTCTGATCAAGGAATTACATCAGATGTAATTTCTTCTGATTTACCTTGTAATTTGATATAACAATTGTGTTCTTTCGGTGTCGTTAATTGTAAGTTATTCACCTATTTTGATCATATTTTTCTTTCGAAAAGTCTCATCCTGTATATCTGCCTGTTTGTCTGTCCGTTGTCTATCTGTTTGTCTGTCGGTCAGTCTGTCTGAACTTCTATCGTCTGTCTGACAGTCTGTCTATTTGTCTGCCTGTCTATCTGTCTGTCTATCTGTCTTCCTGACAACAGGATTGCAACAAATAAGAGAAAACATGAATTTAATAGCGACGTGGATTCACGGCGTAATACAGCTCGATTCTTATGCCCAGTTATAGCTTACTTCTAAGTGCAATTAATAGCCCTCGCACCTTTTCTGTGTACCAGTGGTAGCTATGTCAGGTTATGTGATATCACATTGGATGAAGCAATAAAGTGACTTCCATGAATATACAGTATATTTATACAGGATAAGTATGAAGTTAATACACCGCATATCAATATAAGAGTTTGAATGTCAAATGCGGTTGGTGAGCGTTTTTTTTTTTAATGTGTGTATGTGTGTGTGCAACTTGTTTTGGCTAGAATACAGCCATAATGTAATAATGAAAAAAACTTTTCTGGACTTGTAATTGATGACAATTTTGATCTCTTTCTATATTTTTGCTACTAAGAATGCTTAAGCATTGCAAGCGAATATATCAAATGTCCACATCCTGTTTGGTTCCCACTGACGGTAATCTTGGCTTCCTACAGTATATACCCCTTTAGCGTACAGCTGAAATGAAAGGTTTATGGTCAAACAAAAAATGGACAAGTAAACTGACCTTTTAGACGGCTGGAACCTTGTTTTCTAGAACATCCCCTTTCCCTTCTCTGGCCACTGGTTATCCAGAAGTCAGATATTTATGACAGACAGTACAGTGGATTCACGCAAATGTCAGGCAAACCATCCCAAAGTACTGTCAATGCAAACGATAGTCCCACAGGAACAGAGTAATACCTGCTTTCCAAATCTTATCCTGCCCCCAGGTTGAAGACAAAGGACACCAAAAAGTCAAGCGTCAAACCTGCATTAAATATGTAACATTATATTCCCTTGTTCTTGGAGGAATTCATTAGACTTGTAATATGTACAATGAGGTTTTTGTTGTTTTTCTTTTTTCCTTTTATTTCATCAAACCACAGACAACTGATTTCCCGATGAATATTTGACAAAACAAAAAAGTAACTGTGATTTAATTAAAAACTATGATAAGACCTAGTTTTGAACTGTAAAAGCGCATACTTTCCAGCAATTTGACATTTATTTTTAACAATAAAGTTCCAAATGCTACCCCGCCCCCCGACACACCCACTTTTTTATCTTTTTATTTTTCATCACGATGCTGAACACGACTTTGAGATTAATTTTTTTCATTTTTTAACAGCGGACGTGTGCCACTTTCACGTTAATGACACAGTAGCTGCATATTTTGGATGGTGTCATGCCTTCAACGAATAGATCAGCTGCCTCTTCGTCAACCAAGCTTGATTTATGTTTCTTCAGATGAAATATCACCCAACAGCTAGCAAAAGAAATGTGGACTTGCGGCTATAGATCCACAACACACTCGGGTCAATCGGGTTCGTTTCAGAGAACCTGCATGAAGAACCTAGTTGCAGATGGCTTAGGGAGACAAAGAGCCTGCCTCTACAGTTTTATTCCACCTATAAAAAGGCTCTGGGTTACAGGGAAGTGGCAATTACTTTTTCTTATTGCGCGTTAAATGGAAAGGACAATGATCTTACCTGTACATCGCCTGAACATTGTCACTTCATGGTTTGATTTTCTATATGGCATATTTCAAAGATACTACCACATGGTTCAGTGAGATCAGGATATATAACTATTTATAATTGGTGGCTGATAGTGGCCATTTGTTAATTATGTATTTTTTATATTGCATTTCTTGTTTTTCTCCGTAGAAAGCTCATCTTATCACGGCACATTTTAATGGTCTCCATATATTTTAATTTCCTATTTTTAATTCAATTCAATCTATAACTAGTGTACTTGCTTAGTTAACGATGTAAATAGACACGAAAAAAACATTAATCCCACTACCCAGCCTCCCCCCTTTCCCTGAAACACGCATGGCTCGCTTGTGTCCCAAGTTAGTTACAAGTTATTATAAGTTATTATAAGATCTGTACCTAGTAGCTGAACCGCCCACAACCCTCTCTCTGATAAAACGACGTGTGTGACTGTCTCCTGGCGAGAGTGGAGACCTTTTTGCATTAAAATTAACGGAAAATGACTGTGTTAATATCAAATTTGAACATTAAATAAAAAACTATCTGAAGTTACAACATTTTTTTGTTACCACCAGCACTGCATGACTTGGTAAAACTGCCTTGTTTACTATGATATTTGAACTTAATTATGTTTTCCAATGGACCTATTTTTATTATTATACCTTTTTAATTTATCAGGGAGTGGCGCCTAGAGAACAAATGGAGGTGAGCACTGCCCTTGCCTTCCTTTTTTAATTCCTGGACACCGTTCACTCACTTGACTTAACCGAATTTTTTTTAATGCCGGAATTTAAAATTATATGTTTCAAACATTTTCCTCGCCAGGGCCGTTACCCCCAGAGTGTGAGAGAGCAAACACTGATAAAGCGGCAATGCAGAGGTGAAATATTGGCAGCAACTGGAACGTGTTCCTGCAACTTGGTAACCGCAACTTCTTAGCTGGCCCTAGTCAAGGCGTCCCGATCCTTGTATCAAAGGCCCATAAATGCTTCCAGAGGTGCACTTCTTGGACCGCTGAATGAGGCGAGCTTTAATAAGAGATGTCATCCGTAACCATGCTCCCCCAGGGTCTGAGTCAAATAACGTTAGCAGCAGTAGCGGTAGAAGGAAAAGGAATGAGCGAGAGAGAGAGAGAGATCAAATGGAAAAGTAGAAAAGAAGCCAGATACATCAACATTGCAATGCTGAAAGCTTCTAAATGCAAACAGATAACGAAATCTATATTCATATTTCAGCAATACATAATGTGAAATTTAAGTAAACTTCATGTAATATTAGTTCATATTTGCTAAATGTGCTTCATCAACTTTGATCAAAAACGAGGCACATGATTGCCCCAACGTATCAGTTACTATAGCGGTAGAACAGTTTTAGTTTTCTCTTAACTGAATAAATATATATACTTTTTTTTTGCAAAATTTCTCCCATTTTTTCTAGAAATTTTCTGGTTTCCCACAAAAATGAACATCACAGTCCGGTTGGTCATTATTTTTGAATGACGCAAAATATTTTTTTTTCACTTCAAGGGTTTTCTTTCAACTGCAAGAGGCCTTGTCAAATTAATTTATACCGTGCAAATTTTTGTGACAGCTGGTTACGCCAAACGTTATGAAGTGTTAATTCTAACCTTACCCGGCCATTTAAAAGGTCAATGTTAAATGGGCCGAATAAATAGAAAACGCTTCTCGCAAAACAATTTCGACACTTTTCGCCAGGGAAGCGGGGCAGAACGATGCCGATCCAAACTCTCGGCTCGTGTGTGGTGCTTCTTCTTTTTCTGGTCACCGTCGCTGCAGGACTTAAAGAAAACAGAACAAAGCTTGGTAAGAACTCGTTTCAAGGTGAGAGAAAGGATCCATTTATCATAGGTATAAACTGATGGAAAACCGACCAGGTGAAACCAGTTATTGTTTGTAGAAACTGTTGCGTTTTGACCGTGGTGATTATGGTAACAATTTATTGTTATGAAGAACCCCAAATGAAGTCTATTTCTCAATTTCAAAAAAAATAAAAAATCAATTATAGCATTGTAATTCTTTTGTGAACTGTCATATTTCATATAAATTATTTTAAAATCTTTTTTTATCTAATATTTGGGGGTGTGCAGGTCTCTGTTCTAGTAAAAATGAAGGTTATGATACATGTAATATCATCGTTTTTCTTTACCCCCCACCTCTCTCTCTCTCTCTCTCTCTCTCTCTCCCTCCCTCCTAAGTGACCAGTTTAAACATACTAACTCCCCTTGAAAAGAATGAGTCTGCTCACCCTTAGATCCGTACAGGGTAGGGCTAGCGTGACGTAATTTGGTCAAAATCAAGGGAATCGGACTCTCTCTGACATGAGGCCTTTTGATCATCTTTTTATTAAAAATATACTGTATCTTTACCGACCTAATCTTGATGCTGTTATTGTTAACAAGAGAAAATTGGTCGATTGCTGAAAATGAGGGTTTTTTCGCAGCGATTTTTTCTTTTTATCTTCTCTTTTTAATTCAAAAGATTAAAATATAAAAATAATCTTACAGTGACAACTACACGTATGATTTTCAGGGAACAGCGAAATGACCAGTATGAAGAGTACCGCGGTACCAGAAGACATACAATCCCTGTACAACCTGTCCCGCCTTCACCACGACTACATACTGGAGCACCGCCACTGGCTGCTGGAGCTGGAAACCAACCTCGGCGAGGAACGCCAGAAACGCTTGAATCTGACCTGTAGGGCTGACAAGGATCTCGTCACGCAATATCGGAAAATAACCCAGCTGGATCTAGCCCTCAGGAATTTAAAACAAACGATCAGAAACGAGTTAGAAGAGAGCAAGAAACATATTAAAAAGGTAGAAAATGAGACAGCGCAACTACGGAGGTTGTATTTCGAAGAGGAGAAAGTCCACAAAAACGCCTCCTCGGACTTTGAAAGCGTCATTTTGGAGCAGCAGAAACAGATCGCGGCACTCGAGCAGTTGCTGTATGACATTGGGGAGGAACTTAGCAAAGAAATCGAAACGAAGGGATTAAAGAGTAAGTTTAACGCTATAAACGAGGTCTTACCACCAACGACGACGATGCAGCCACCGCCCCTGCTGAATCCTAGTCAGAACGCGCATGTGGCGGCTCACAGCGGCAACGGATTGCCTTCAGTGAATCGTCAGACAGAGCAAGCGCTGCGCTTAACCAATCTCCAAAAATCTCTTCTAGAGGAACGCGCAAGGCGCATCAATTTAACTCTGATCGTTCAAAAGCAAGAACAGCGCATCATACAGCTAGAAAACTACATTTCTAAATCCAAACCAAGATTTTCGTTCGGAAACAATTTTCGCTTTCTCGATTCTCAGCAGAACATCAACAGACCTGGTAAAGGGGATCACGTGAAATGTGAGCAGCAAGAGAACCGTATTGACCAACTGGAAGCAGTGTTAGCGGCCGAAAAAAGCAGCCATGAATCAAAGAGTAAACAGGTTACTTAATTTGACAATCTTTAACTAGGTTCGATATATCACTTCTATACATCCATCTGCCCCTGCCCCCAAATTACTTTATTAATTATATAGCATCATTAAGTGAAAATCTACAATAATGATAAGTTAGACTTAAATACGTCTTCCCGGAAAAAAATAGTTTCCATAGTCCTAGAACAAATATCTTTGCAAATAAAATATATTTTGACAATCATTTTAACAATTCCATTACATTCTTAATATTGATATTAATGTCTATGATATTTTTTACCCAGTTGCCCCGCCCCCTTCGGGCTTTCCTAATAATGAAGCATCGCGTAATGAAAAATTAATTAGATTTCTTTCTCCCAGCTGAACAAAATATACCTTTGACATTTTGTAAATGAAAAATAGAATTCACATTCTCTGCACTAAATGTCACGGACGACATGAAATGTATAAAAAAATAAAAATTGTGATTTTCTTCAACATTTCTTTACAGTTGGCAGAATTGTCCAAAGCCTTGACAAGAGAAGTAGAGCAGCGATCCAGAGCTGAAGAACAATTTCAGTCAGCTTTGCAAGGTGAATTGAATCAGTCACGCCAAGTGAGAGAGGGAGGATTTCTTTATGAAGAATCGAAAGAAAGCAAGGTTACAAAGAAAGAGAGAGATGGGGGGGGGGGGGGGCTATTTTTGTGAATAATCAAATGAAAGCAAGATTACAAAGAGAGTAGGGAGGGGGATTTCTTTGTGAACGATCAAAACAAAACAATGATATTTAGTGGAGGTGCAGAAGTGGAGGTGCAGAATGTTGTTTTTCTCCTTCTTATCGCCTTCTTTCGCTCCACTGAGAGCATGCTTCGACAATATTTCTCCAACAGACCGTAATCTGATGTGTCCCACTTAATTCTATCCGAAGAATGATTTTTCAACCTGACTTTAACAAGTAAATAGTTCGCAGAATTACGAAAATATAATATGATAAGTGTTTTAAGAGAAAGCTTAACCGACCCTGATAAACGATCAGCCTAAACTTGTCATTCCAGCGTTGAACAAGCACAAATTCGTGGATGTGTATGCTGAAGGAATGGGGCTAGACGATACGCAGGGTCTCACCAAACAAGCTTTTGCAAAAGTATGTATATTTGTTTGATGTGTGGCCCACAGTGCGAGCAGCAATTACTCTTTCTAAATCAAAAAATGATTTTAAAAATTTTTAAGCAGGCGCATGCAGATGATACACTTTGCTCGTACTCAAAACGCTACTTTAATGTTTCATAAGCCTTTATTGTAGAATACGAACATAAAGCTGCGCAAATATTTTGTCCGGTAAATAATAACATTTTTATCCTTTTACCTTATATTGAAAGGAAATAGAAAATGAAAGGATAAAATGTCCTTAGTAACAAAATGTCATAAGGGGGGGGGGGGGTTGCTGTAAATACATACATGTCATCTGCATGATGGTTAAATTATGCGGTGTTCAGAATGGAAGTAATCTTCCTAGCAGGATCGATCTATCTCAGTCAATGTAATCAGCTTAATATCCTGGCACGCCCCCTCGCAAAGCAACGTGAATAACATCATGGACCACAAAGTTTTCCCAACAAGTTCTTTAAGGGGGCGTGCCAGACAATTAATCTGATCACATTGACTGCGCCTTAGCGAAAATCCCCGCTGATAACCTCTATTTTGAACACAGCCTCAGATCATGTGTATTTCTACAGGTTAACGGAAGGATGTACTCCAACCGCTTCAACCGCGGGTTCAACTTTCTGGTCCTTAACGGCACCTCAGGGGCCAAAATGGCGCACGTGTGCTTCGATCCCTTTGGCAAACCAGACGAAGACAACGCATTGTTCCACTACGTGAAAAATAGTATACCGTTTGGGTGAGTTCTGTTAAAAAGTAATAAAAAATATTCAAGGAGAGTACGCTTGCATGCCATGTGGTTTGCGTTCATTGAATGAGCTTGGTTTTTCGATTTTTGTTTCTCTCTTCATGCAGTAGAAATTCGTATAACGAGCTGCTTGGGAAGCTGATACATATTTGATCAATCCTCGCCTTGACATTTGAAACAGATCTAACAAAAAATTCAAAGTACAAACGAGAATAACGCTTGGTCATATTTTAAGTGGTAACTTTATTAAGTATAACATATGACCTTTATTTGAAAGGAGCGTCGTCGCTAACATCGAGTGTGCACATTTCAAACCAATTAACGACTTAATCCAATCAATGAACACGAGGACATTAATGGCAATTAAACACCTGGCTTTTAAGTTAAAATTAAATACAATTCTTGATCATTTCAGTGCTATAGTGGTGGTGTTTACCTTTGATGAAGCTTCTAAAAATTCGGTAATGGCCAAGGAGGCGTTAAAAATGCTTGGAGCGTCCGATGTGAATCTGGCTTACAGAGGTCTGTCATTTTTTAAAGTCGGAACTAATCTTTTTCAATATACATTTCTCACTGACACGTTGCTATTGCATGCTGTCGGTTGTCGTAATTGTCCCAAATTATACATGTCAAAAAAAAAAGGAATGGATAAAATAGATACTGGAGAGGGAAATATCACATTTTACAGTTACACTCAGATGATTGTATTCATAATGTGACGTCAATGTCACAGCAATATACGTGTATGCTGCTGTGGGCAATAGATTTAATTTACCCTTGACACCATACTATTTCCCAGAACATACGTCACGGGTAGAGATGATATCCCTGCATTCAATCTGTGTAGAATGTTATTTGGGTGTACAAAAGATCCTTTTGCAATATTAATTGCACATATTCCGAGGATACACGTGTATATCTGCATGTACTGCGTCTAGTGGTGTAAAGAGGTATAAAGAGATTGACTAAAGAAATGTAAGTTACATTGGTATTTGTGACGATGATGTTTATGAGAATGTATATATCTTTCAGATGCCTTTGCCATGCTGGGGTTCAGAGGTCACTACAAACCCCACTGGGTCCAGCAAAGCCTGGCCAAGAGACACCATGGTCCAGCGGTGGTCAACTCCAGGATACCGCTCATCTACTAGCCTACTGGTCTACTGGTCAGGGACTCGTTTGTTGACTGTCAGCGGACTAATGGCACTGCTTCCCGGAGAACAGATTTTCATGTATCACCTACGGGAATAGCGAATTTGCGTTATGGTCTATGCAAATAAGAACTCGGAGAACAAATTTGCATCATCACCTTTGCGGTAAAGGCGCTTGAGAACAAATTTACATGTATCCCCTATGCGAAAAAGAATGTTAACGGTACTTTGATACACAATCATGCGTTTTTTCTTTCGCTGTATGCATAGTTCCAATTACTCTCCAGCTGTGCAAAGGGACGATTGCATTGCATCAGATGTGCGGCACATTGCAGCACAATTTCAGCTCGGGCAGAATGGATACATGATATCAGTGAAATCAATGCATCAGTTGCGACTGCGCTGGATGACGCGTGTGGCGAAGCACCACGATGATAAACTTTGAAATTTTCTGAAATAAAATATGAACTCAAACATAAATGGCCAAGATGTTGATTTCTCATAAAGCTGAAGCCCTCAAAAAAAAAAAAAAAAAAAAAAAAAAAAAAAAAAAAAAAAAATAAATAAATAAATTATATATATATATATATATATAATCAATAACATAAAATAAATAAAAACATCCCAAAGATGTAATTGTAAAGTTAAACTAATGTGCCACATACCGATATATTCCTTTGAACACGTTACGGTTCTGTACCGCAATCCCTGGTCTCTGAGAACCCATGACGTCTATTTCTCTCGAATATAGCAGAATCCTTTTACAGCATCAGTTTCCCCTAAATCCCCATATTCAGTTCACAACTCAAAGTGAACTCAAAGTACATAAGATTGAAAACAAGTTTATTTACACGTGACTGGTATAGTGATTCGTTTAGCCCCAGTTTCGAACTCAGCTCATGCTGCGAGTGATTTTATACACTTATGAGAATCTATGTGTGTATGCGTGTGTGCATGTTTTTATGCGTGGACTGCACTGTACATAAACGTATGTTCAGTTTGAGAAAGAGAAGCTAGGGGAATCGTGTACCTATAATGATATGTCAGGATTACATGCGTGCACGGTGTCACAAGCTGACAAGGTTTAGATAACAGGCAAGTCCCACGTTTTCAATACATAACATACTCATCATTCTATGTCTGAAGACGATGGCGATATTTGGACTGCTTAATAAACATGAACTCTTCCACATCACCTGTATTGAGAACACCCCTCTCCGTATGACACTAATTTGTCTTAATAACATTTCGCGAGGCAGTCATTTGCGGTGGCATATGTCAGTCTAAGATCTTCTTTTAACCGAACTTGACAGAATCAGAGGTAGACGTTAAGGATTAATGTTATAAAAATGCACGTCTCTGATGTTTCGCCCTCCTTTAAAAATGTGTTGGAAATATTGCTACTCGTTGATATCCTCAATATAGGACTTAATTGTCTCAGACAAAGGTAGATAGAGTTATATCTCCCCGTTTGCTGGGTGTAGATGTTTTTCGTACGAATTTAATATTTTTAGTACGAATTTAATACCGGGATCAATTGGATTCTGAGTTTTTCATTTTCATATTTACCATTTGGTAAACTTTGCTTTCATTTTTATCGAAGGCAAACACTCCCTTTTGATTGATGTTTTAATCAGTCTATGAATTAATTTGTCAAAATAAAAGTTTGTCAGATTATTAGTTAATAAAACTGCCCCTCAATCATGTCAAAAAATAATACAACATGTACTAAACATTACACCAAAGGTACTGTCCACTTTCTAGAGAAAAATCTTAGGGCTGACAGAGACACCTGTCACTGGCATAATCAAAGACAGCAATTTCAAGCAGAGGCATTTATGATAAATATGTTTCTTGTATTAGGCAGCATCTAATCATTGTTAATCCGTGTTGTTATATCCCTAAAAAGCCACAACTTATAAAACAATTCATTCAGATTCAGTGCATGCGACCCATATGTCAGTTCACTTTCGACTGTGTTTTGCATATTCCAGAACACAGCTTAATTCATTTACCACCATAAAGTGCCTTTGGATAAATGAAAAATTTTGACCATGTTATACCGGGTACATACAGTGTAACTTTAACGTAAATAGGCATTAAACTGACGTAAGTTTGGCGTAAGTCTCTGTATATAGCAGAGCTTGACTGTTTTCACATTTAAATTTTAATTATATGAACGTTCCTACAAGTATGATAAAAAATAACATGGTATGAATTGCATGTCGTATATAAAACCCGCCCGGTAAAATAAATAATATAATTTCGTGAAATAATTCCCAGCTTTTAGCGTCATTCTTTCTTAATTCAATCAACATAAAATAACTGTTCTGTTCGTTACTGTTCGTGTGTCATATATTACTTTTCTTACCAGAACCAGTGATACAATCCAACTAATTCAAATCATTATTTTATCTGAAATTCCCAAATTTTTTCCCCGAAAGCGCGTCGGCCCGTAGGCAGGTGTAACACGCTATTTACATAACAGCTTTCATGATACGCATCACAATAAACACATCATGGTTTAATACAAATAATGACCGGTGCACCGGAGCTCTGATTCCAATTTTATTACCGCTTGTTACAAATCAGTATAAATATTGATTTGTTTTTATGTAATTTTAGAACAAACCGGTTCAGCGCTTTGATTTTGGGAGTGAACACAGTGCCTCGTTATGCCGCTTAATTCGCTTAATCCTTTAATTCACGTTTCGCATATTTATTATAATATTGTGATATCACTCTAGCGATTCCCATGTGCCAATATTATGCAAGTTCAGTTTTAGGTGATATTCATAACTATGTTTGCGTAAGTAATCGAAACTAGGGCCCTAACCGTCTCACAACGTGTGTGTATACTGTGCTTACACAATAATATCATAATTATCTATAGAAATGGACAGAGCCTCTGTTAGAAATCGATCGCCGGTGACCTTCTTGCCTGCGTGCTTTTATATCGCCGGGTAAAGGAAGCGTTCTCTTATTTTGAAATACCTGGGGATGAACTGAAAATCAATTGACTAAGATTTGAATGGCGTTTTGTGCTTTTTTTATTTGCGCAGTAAGATAATTCGTTGCAAAGGTCTTCGAAATTTTCATTTATCCACAGGCTTAATAAAGAGTAGGAAATATCTGACCACGAAACTCCCATCGACTGAAAACTGCTTGGTAATCAAGAAAAGTGAAATGTGATCTCACGTGGCCGATTTTTAGGAAATTGTGAAAGTGTCATTTCAAATAGTCGATTCGTTCGATTTAACATGCTAATTCTTGGGATTTCTAAGGGTAGCAATGTCCTCTGTGTGTGTGTGTGTGTGTGTGTGTGTGTGTGTGTGTACAGGGGTCAAATATGATTTTATAGTGAACATTTACGTGATCGATCTTACTTTAAATGAAGCACATGTTTGAGCTATTTGTGTTTTCATGCTCTTTTTATTTATTTTTGTCTTTGCTCTTCTACAAGTGAACATTGATGTCACGGTATGGGTACACTGTTTCAAATCCATTCATTAAATTAAAAGATATATTCATTCATTAGTTAAAAAAGATAGATAGATAGATCTGCTCTAAATGGTTTTGATTTTTGGAATTAAGTAATTTTTAAAATGTTACTTTAAAAAAAAGTCATACTAACAAAATCAAGGTCACTTAATTACCCTGGAAAATATTTACCAAATATATGTGCCAGATAAATCAATGTGTCAAAGCACTGAGGACGGTCCTGCTCAACACCCCAGTGTGAAGTGGCTTGTGACCAACACATTTACATATCGGGGGTCAACCGGGTACAAATCTCAATAAAAGAACAATAAGGATTTCCCAAGTATGATTGTGTATGATTTTGAAATATAAAAAATGCTACTTTTTTCAATTTTTAAAAGACCAAAATTGTACTTATCACTGATATTTCGTCCACTTTGATTAATATAAGTAATTTTTTTATCAATTTAGTATACATACGGAGTACTTGTTTGTAACATTTTTATAAACCCCCTCTTTTCAGCTCATCTCAATCTATTTTAATAGACCCCTTTTTACTTTCATTTATGTTTTTAAATTAATTTTAACTAATCTTATTTCCATACACTCATATATTTATATATTTATTTATCTATTTATTTATTTTGTAAAGCACCAAGATGCCAGTGTCTAATACATAAACCTGGGATATAATACTGGAGTTGATATATATAAGAAAAGGAGGTTGACAGTTAACAAAGGAAGAACATTGTTATAGAATCATCTTTCCTCTATCAAAATGAACAATTACTTCACATCTGGTACACACATAAAACACAATTTTAAAATGTTCTGACCCACTTAAAGATTTATGCATTACATGGATAACCAAATAATATATATCATGGGATACGGAAGAGCGACCAAATTGCTACAGACCAAATAAGGCGTCAACTGTACATCTTACTAACAAAGAAAAGCGTAATTTATCACCATTAGCAAAAATTCAAATAAGCATATTTCATCACGTAGCCATATTTTCATTCATGTATTCTTTACCTCGGTATTATCGACACGTTGTGCTGATTTGAATATGAAACTGTGAGTAATGCCATGTTACCAGTAATTGGAAATTTGTTTCCGTGAGAGTTCAGGACATAATAACAATGGCAGCAAATCAGTGGCTTATCTGGGGAAGGCAGGCGGGTGAGGGGGGGGGGGGGTGAGAAGGGCAGCAGGCGCGTGACTGTCCCTTAGCACCCTCTTTAAACTAATAACTACTGTAGCGAAACGAGATAGAAAATATAACTTATTTTCCATCCTACATATCCTTCATAAAACGTTGTCCTTGACTAATGTTCTATGTTTTTAATAGTATAATCCACCCACCCTCCCCGTCCTATTAGCAAAAGCCGCCTATGAACATTGCTGAGTTATGTGACTATAATTGAACTTATAGCCTGACAAAGCCTGTCTTCCTAAGTTATCTCTGCAGTGATTCGTTCTTTTTGGAAAAAGTGCACAACGGAAAAATATTTTTAAAAAACGTGGTTTTCCTTCTCTTGTGACATTGGTGGATGTATATATGCTACCTGAAATTAAATAAAATTGTGCAAGGTGTTCAAAAAGGGAACCATTATTCTCAAATAGATTTAACATATTTTTTTTTCAGTATTTCATAGGATCAAGTCTGCATGGTAACATATTTAGTTTGTCAATTGATATAGTTACCTTTTATTTTCTAATTTTTAATTTTTCCAACTACTTATATGTAGTCAAAACGAAAAATTAAAAAATTAAAAATTAAACTGTTTACTGTCGGTATGGGATTTAGTTAAGACCAAAAATATATCACATTTAAATGTTTTACTACTTGATATCTTTTTAAAAGAATATTAAGCAGATAATTGTTTAGAGCACCACAAAAAGAAAAGCGCTATTGACAAATAAATAGATTAGTAAAAATGGCAAAACAATCAGGTGATCATTCATAATTTAATGTCTACAGGACAGCGTTTTTACAAGTAACATCCGGTTAAAATCAACACATAACTCCTTCTTTTCAGTTTGCGCTAAATGCATCGCACATAAATCAGGGACGTGTCATTGTCTTTACATCCCTGTATACATTTGAATATCGTTAAGACGTGACACACGGAGAGGTCTCTTTATAGGCTGAGAAGTTCTTCCCTTAGATCACGTAGCTACAGAATTCTTACATGTTGAAAGATAGGTTTTTATTCTTAAGAAAATTATAAGCGTACACGAACATTGGGCCTATACTTATAGTTTTTATCAGGAAGATTGAATTGATCATTTTTTATGATGTATTGATTTATTTTTTTCTAATCCTAAGAAAGCTCTGAAAACAAGGTTATCACATGTTTCAAAATCACAAAATTATATAAAAAACGTTCAACTAGGAAAAAACCCATAAATTTTGTAGCAAAAGATTATGTTTCCTTTTTAGGGAGCTCGGCATGCATTCCTATTTGTGAAAATGATAAACCTTTATAAATGCCCACATGAATAAATATTTTCTCGGATTTTATCTTTTGATTCTCTTGTTCAGAAGTTTTCTTTGTTACTTTGCAGTTTTGTTACTTTGATTAATTTCATATTTCAATTTATTATGTAATTGTTAGACCAAAACAAATTCTCCTCAAACTATAAACTGTCCCGCCCAGCGCCTTTTTTTTACAATTACAATATTTTCAGACCGACGAATATCATCATTCAATTTCAACAAATAATCAATCGGACTTAACAATTTTAATACTGAGCAATATCACCTAAAACAAATCACAATTTCAAATCTCAACATTGTGTACAACATTGTGTAGGAATACAAAAAAGTTCCCGCCTAATTTCGAAACCTATTTCATCAAGCAACCCTCTTTGTGAGCCAAATATTACACATGCAGATCCCTAATGTAACTATAATAAGTCAACTGCTCATATCTCCAATATGGCATTAATCAGCTAATGCCCTTCCAATTGTTAGCAACACCGCCACAACGAACGTATAAATCAAATATTAATTCTTGCACCCCGGTATTATCCTATGTTTTATAGGCGACCAGCCCATTAAACGCACTGGTTTGTACTCGATTGACACAGCGCTGAGAATTCCGGGCTAAACCACGTGTAACGCGCCGTATAAAGGGTGCATACAAATCGAATTAGTTCAGATGACGGGTCACTGTTAAAGACTGCACCAAGCTACAGTGCATACTTCACTTGTTTCGGCGTTGGCGGGGGAGAAGGACGTGGCTGAGCCGGACCTTGAGTGGTGAAGGAGAGAGGGACGCGTCATGTAAGAGAGAGAGAGGGAGATGGAGGATTTAGGGACTATTCACTTGACTGTTTTTAACTACGTGACCTTCAATCAGCTTCGTCAGCTATCAATGAATGGCGCAATCTTGATGACTGACTTAATAAAATAAACGCGTAAGGGACTAAGTCCTTAATATTGTCACAGTGGTGAGAGTCGTTTTCTTTCACAAAACAGA
>NW_019773626.1:374685-456429 GCF_001039355.2 Lingula anatina | reverse complement strand
AAAATTCAGGCTAGCAACTTTTTTCCTCGCACTATAGTCCCACCCCCTACGAGATACATTTTTTGGTTCATTTTTTTCCGAAGTCCTAAAATCGTGTCCGTATTTCATTCATAAATAATGCTCATTTCCGTAATGCTTTGAAACCACGGGTAAGAGTACATGCGTTTCTACATGTCTATAAAAAATGACTGCACAGAGTGCCCTTGTTAGATTTTAATAGAGCTTTATTTACCAGGTATGGTTTTTCACGTCGGCCATCGCAGTTGTCCAATAACGGCGCTATTTCGTGACGCGGACTCACTGAAAAGTTTCAAATAACCGCCATGACGTTACGTTTTTCAGCCAGTTGCCATCTGACTGGTCATCAGTCCTGCCATCACTCAGCGTGAGTAGTTATGGCGAAAAAGGATAGAAACTACAGCGGACGCTATGGGGTGTACGAAATCTTCACAATATCCCTTGAAATTACATGGTTACGTGACGGATGCATCTCTCTTCATGTGATTGCTAAACAAATGGAACAGTAAGTCATTCGTGATTCAATTAAAGAAATAGCAGAGAAACACTATCTTTTAATTCATAAAAAAACTAAGTCTGTCTATGCGTCTGCACCCAATACCCCCTTTAATTGATAATAGCTGTCAGAGGGAATAACTTCCAATTTAATCCTTTAACATCTCAAATTATCTGTAGAATAAATTCGCGTGCGTTTCAAATGGCCTTTTCTGAAAGACTTAAGTGCTCAAATATGAAGTGCTGGGAATAAGGACATCGTTTTATAAGATGTATCTACATACTAACTTGGTTAAATTGGTTCTGTACCTATTCATGTCTTTCATTTACACTCCGTGACTTACATTTATCAAGCGCGACGGTTGTACACTTCGTGAGTGAAAAACAAAGTTTCTGTACTGTGTGCGACAATCATAATCAGTCGTAAAAATATGCATGTCAGTAGAACGGCAAAATAACGCAGTTAAAATTGATTTTTTTTCGGTATACATATACTTGATTCAGAAACATAAGAAAACAGCCATTCCTCTTGGGATGGTTTGGTCCATATAATAACGTGACAGAATATCCCATGTGAAACAAAGCAATTCAATGCAAAACTGTAAGAATTTTGATACACGTGTCTATAGATAGAGGCCTAAGCGCCAGCCAGGGTCCAATTTTAAAGAGAGCTGTTATAGCATCATGTTTTGATGAGTGCATATTGCTAATATAGACGACGGTTTAATTTGTGGTAATCTCTGTTAATTATACGCCATTCATGCTTTTATAACTGATATGCGTGTGGACGCCGTCAGCTGAGAGATCTGTCAGAATAGTCACTCACGCACATGTTAATGCCAGTGACAAGCTATTCATCCCACCATTCTGGTCAGCCGAGAGTGATCCTTGACCATTTTATCGATTGGTTTGACCAAAGTTCATCGATAAACAATCAGCATCACGCGCAGATTAATTATATTACGCTAGATACTGCCCCTGTCAACACGTGTTGCTGACCCTCCGCTCCAAAACCTCGTTATTGACAGGCGCTCTCCATAATTTTCCGCACTTAGCTTTACTGAAAGTGAGACCACACTGAAGATCTGGGGCGCGAAATGAATTATCATATTCGCTTATCATTGCGTATTTATCACCAGCATTTGTACAGATTGAACATTTGTATGTATATATGAATATCAGTGTAATGCAGTGTGCCAATATGACGCTTTTATATGAAGACAGGACGCAAGTGAGCTATAGGTGGCGAAATTCACGACTGCTTGCAATTTACATGTACTAATAGACGTCCACAGGTTCGTCGCAGCCCAAACAAGGTCCAGTGCAACAAGCCACTCATTCTGGCAAGTGGTACTGTCTTGTATTGTTCACAGATTACCAATCAGTGGTGAAGAGACTGTTGAAAAATACCAGGTTGTTGGTGTGTAGGTAAGTAGTAGAAATGTGTCATATAGGGGCCTGCATATGCCGCCCTGCTGCGGATGGGGGAGGGGGGTAGACAGACTGATGTTTGAGTGGAAGTCTTTGTCGGTTTAGTTCTCTAATTTTACAGAAAGCAGGCTGTGGCTATTTTCTTGTCTTAGGTAAGGGTCTTCATGACTCGTGTAGGATGTAATATAAGCACCAACGTAAGTAAGGTTAAGACCCGTCATGCGGTTTCTTTCTATATCTGTCGCTTGGAAATCCAAGTACTCAGTAGCACCTACACGTACTAGTAATAGCGCAGTTGTACCCATTTGGTACGTCATAAGATGCTATTACCTGGGCATTTAATAAACCTGTGAGTCCCTTTTTCTATTTTGGTTTTGACTTCATGAGGTTGAAGAAAAATACCCTTTTTGTGGTGGGAGATATTACATTTCATAAAATACCGGTATATTCTGCTGAGTCGCATGCATTTAAGTATATTGTATACTGCAATGTAGGTTAATTATTAGAGCACCAAGTTAAGGTGAGGCAGATAAAGTGATGTCGTGTCAATATTTGCTCGTATTGGCAACCGTGGAATGAAAACCAAACTACTCTCTTTTCTATAGCATCGATAAGGACCCGTGGAGTGGTCGCATCCAGTGGTTTTCGGGTTTACTTCTGTAGATAAAACTTTGACATCAACATCGCGGTGTAAGTTCAAGTGCACGTGGGTGGATGGGTCTCCTAAATAAACACTATGGCTATACTGACGTAGAACTGTAGAAGGTACCCATGCAGATTTCAAACGTGGTCTCTCTGATCTCAGCAGTGGGCCATCCATTCTCCAGGTACATGTAGCAGGTTTTGTCTTTAAGTCTCAGATGTACGGTTTTTCTTTTCTTATTCTTTTTTGTGGACCAGTAATGTGGTCACGTGTCAGATAACCAAATTACCCCGCAGGTGAATTCTTACTTGGAATGCACCAACTGCGGAAAAAAAAACGTACCGCTATGCGCCTTTCATTTCAACCTGTACAAGCAAATATGCTATGCCTTTTTAAATTTGTTCCAACTTGCGATAGGTAAGCTAGAAAAACGTGTCATTGTTGAAATAAACAGCTATTTCAGGACTCACGTATATCCGAATTTCAAACAGTTTGAACCATCCATAGCGGTTATATAATTCACGTGTAACGAGACTCACAGGCGGAACTTTATTTTTGAAAACGATAAACAAACATTCAGTGTGACAGAAATACATTTCGTAACGTCAGTCGGCTCCCGTGACACGTGATCTTCGTTGTTTGAGGTTTGAACCTGCGTCACGTGAGGCCGCGGGATCCTCGACGACTAACTTACAGTGGCAAATCTTATACACACGCTTCTTCCATCTCTTTTTCAGTGTGTTACGTATTGTAAAAACGTGTGCATGTATGTTTGTTCTGTGCTGAGAAACGTGATCGCGCGCCCTGCATGTTTATATAAATATTCTTTGTGCACTTTGGGTTGCTATAAATACGGGAAGAAAAGTGTAGGATCAGTATTCTTTGCCAGAACCATCAACAGAAAGGAGACTACTGCAGAGCATTAACATCTCTGCAGTACAAAGATGTGTTCAGACGAACCAGATACAAGGTAAACAGTTAGATGATGGTATACTTTTGGTGCTTTTTTTCCCTTGAAGTACTGTATATAGACATGTAAACCTCAGTGCAAAGTATTTTAATACGGCTTATTCGACTGTACAAGTTACTAAAGGGTACATCAGTGGTTGTTGTATATATATATATATATATATATATATATATATATATATATATATATATATATATATATATATACTGGTGCATATATTGCATTTCATAATTCTTTTTTTTTTTATTATTGTTATTGCTGTTGCCATTCATTTTTTTTTTTGATTGGTTGAAAAGAAAACCCGTGTGCAAGTTCGCTTATGTCTGTGGTTTAATGCAAAACATCAACCGGTGATGTACAAAATTTGCAATTTCTATCGGAGTAATTTTTACATGGAGGAAAAAACCAAAGCTTGTATGAATTTCCATCGGAGTTATACTGTTATTGTCAGGGTAGTCACGCAGTGAGGGTGAAATATGCGAATCTATTAACCAGTTGTCCAAATTGCTGACTAAACTCCCAGCATTTAATAGTAATGAAAAGACAAAACCGAGGCATAGACTCGAAGGAGACAAGTTTACGAGTTCGTCAAGGTATTTTACATTATGCATTAAGTGGGTTGCATTGAAAATCTAAAACCAGCATAAAAGCGTTTTTTTTTTTTTTGTGCAATATATGATGTTTATGAATGATGTTATCAGCGCCCTTATCTTTGAGTCTTCGGCTTCGGGAACAGCTGATGTAAAGTTTTCACCATGTCACCAGCGTCAAGGACCTCTGTCGTGGGTGCCTAGAAACCACCATCTCCTCATATTTTGATTGTTGCTCAGAATGTCGTGATATTTAATGGCATTTGGGCACCAATCAGAGCCTGAAGGAGACACCAGATCGTCATGAAGCACCCCGGCGAGGCGTGGCTGGAACGTACCGTGATTAGTCCGTTGTTCTTAGCTAGCTCTGTGGATCATTGGGTGAGCAAAGTGTTTTTTTTTTCCAAGGTGGGTCTATATAAACTGAGCATAAACACAAACTGCCCCCATTAAACGCGTTACTTTTAATTTTTTTATCAGCATTATGGGTTACTGTATAAATATATCAAATTATACAAGGTGAATGTTGTTGTTCAATGTGTTACTGATTACTGTCCATGCTGTCAGTATACCTACAGCTTGCTGTCCGGAGCCCATTACATTGCATAAATAATTCACATGGGGATTTATATATTTGCTCAGTGTAGAACAAGATTGTTTTGGGATAAATAATATTTTTGGAGTCGGATAAGTTGCTGATTTTGCTTAAGATGCCGTAAAAGAAAAAAATACAAGGAATATGGCTTTTATTGAAGAAAAACGAAGACGGTCGCTCTGAAACCGTACACACCGCTTTATTTCAGATAGTTTCCGGGGTTTGATATTTTGTCGTATAGGAAAGCAATGTCACATCGTGTTCTTCTAAGAAGTGCCAATGTACAGTAAAGGTTGCGTGTGGTTTGGCAAAAAAAAAAAAAAACTGTCATGTCCCAGATTTTAACTTAAAAGATAATGTGACTTGTGATGAATGAGTAGTAAAAAGTATAGCTGTCAGGTCAGCGACAATCCAATCAACTGCAACAGTACGATGTTAATATATCTTATTTGATCTCATATCTAAGTTTTAAGATTTAACGAGACTTATTTGCATTTTCAGTTTGTCCGTATTATTGCTATCATCAAAAACGTGTAAAAATCGGAAGTAGGAAGGTAGAGGCATTAATTCGATACAAGCCATGCAATGTAAAAAATACGTTCTTGTTATAGTCGTGCAATTTGACAATGACTCTCATGCAATACCAGCTACTTTAAATCGATACTTGGCCTGTGGTTTGACACTGCTGCGCATACATATATTTTGATGTGATCACTGGATCTTATGACAAACAATAAGGCAAAATCGCATAACAATTAAATATAACCGCTGACAGTTATGATAATAAAAATTCCTAAAAACACGGTGATAACAGTTCAACCATTTTGTTTAAAGCATGCCTACCGAGCCATCACTCAACAGTTTTGCATCATGTGACTGATTGCGTGGGCAACATGCCGCAGGACAGGGTGTTAATTGAAATCCACTTTGGTCAACACGTCTAAATCAACTCTACTATATCATACACATTTTACAGATGTACGCGATAGTGGTAGAAAAGTGGACGGTGAATCAATAACAGTGAAATATTATCCTTGCGTGTTTCTTTCGGAGAACGTTGACTGTATACCCATGCTAATATATTCGCGGAGTCCTCGTAGACGTGAGATTACGGGATATTAACCGTTCGATAATTGACATCAGTAGAGAATCTGCTGTCTCTTGTGTTCACCATTAGTTGCAATTCTTTTCTAAATTTTGATAATGTCTCAATTTTTCGCCCCTAGAACAAAAATGAAAGAATTAGGGGGGGGTTAATATTTCTTTATTTTTCTGTTTTTTTTTTCTGTTCATGATAGGATGTGCAGTGCGCTGGGAATTAAGATCATGCGATATTCATTCTGACTGTTAGATCAATGACACCACTCGGAAATCATTGACACCAGTACAATGGAATCTTGGTTTTACCGTTGTTTGCTACGCTTGTTTGTTCTGTGAGAGTATACATGTACTAGTACAGTCAAACACAGCGACGAAAGGGGGATTTCTTATTTCTTTTTGGATTTAGTGATGTTCTATTTTTCATTGTCCTATTTGTTTTATAAGAAATCCATTTCAAATATTCAACTTAATATTTTTTATGGTGAAATAGGTTTTTCACCAGCTCTCAATCGCGTAAAAATAGTGACATTGTAAACCATTTCAACTGAGACGAAGCGTTTTTATTTCCAAAACGTCATATCTCCTAAGCCAAAGCACTTTCTAGCTCTTTCCAAACGATTAATTTTTACCATAAAATTTTAACATTTCTTGTTATTTAATGTGCTTAATATCTAAGTGGGAATTGCTCCACAAAATTCACCGTGCAATGACTTATTAAGCAGAAATCTTTAGTGACAAATACCTTCACACATAAGCTATGTTATCATGGACGTAACATCTAACAGCCTCAACTAAATAAGCGGCACATGCGTTGTATGACAAAGTTTGCACTGTATTTTCTATCACGTCTCCAGTCTTCGTATCAATACTCACTCGTTGATGTTTCTGGGTTATGACATGGTACACTAACCTTTCAAAATATCAAAATATTTGTCATAATAAGGTACCCTTATTTATAACCAATGTCAAACAAACCGAAACGCTGTGTTTAACATTTTCACTCAAGGGCCCTTTTCATGGGGGTTATTCCATTAAATCCCCCCACAGTAATATGAAATGTTCATTCAGAACGCTGCGACCGTGTTTATTTTGCGGCAACTTACGTTCAAAGTTAGAAGCAAGCGGTTGTTATTGTTTCTTTGTGCGCATTGTAATACAAGGAAAATCGTGTTGGTGAAATGCAAACAACGGCGCTACTCAGCTCAAACAAGCAGCAACATTGTCCGTTTTTGATTAAGGCAGGCATGGTTATGCCTCTACCGTTTTGGACGTATCATTACCATGGCGCAATATACGGTGACTGAAAATATGTACAGACAGATGAATAGAGAGGTCTCATTTGCTCCCAACAAAGCGATTATAATAGGAGGTATTCAGGTGCGTCAAAACCTACGACCCTTTCACGAAACGAGCCTGCTGCCCATTCGGAAAATTTATGAGTGGATATACCTAATGTGCTGTTTCTGTGTTAGATTTTTCATCTTAATTTATTGCTGGTTGTGCGTGATATTTAATAGCTTAAATAAAATGTAGTTATTATTGAAATTAATGTGTGGGGATAATGAAATTAATGCGTCGCATTGAGGTTAGATGATGCACTTTTAATTCAAATTTGATTTGAAGAAGAAAAAAGAGATTTGAAGTATGTGTAATTTATTGTAATGGGAAACATCATCGAGTTTCTATTTCTTACTTACAAATGGTAATGTCTAGACCTAATGGCAAACGTAGCTTATGGTATCATACGGGGATTACTTTTTAAACTTATTAAAGTAAAACAATGTTAAATTAAATGTTATGAAAAAATAGGCCAAAATTATGATTTGAACTAGATATTTAGATTGCAGTGAAGCAGAAAAGTCATACCAAATTGCAAAGAGATAAAGTAAATGTAAAAACTAGTTTACCTAGAGGTTTACGCAGTGCACAAAATGTAATAAAAATAACTGGTCCAATCAAAAATTGCGTGTGTTCTTTTTTTTGATGCATGGTTCTTTGCGCACCGAAAATGCATTAGATTTCCAAAATGTTCTAAAAGCCGACATTAGAGATTAATATTGCCAAATAAAATAATAGGGATTTTTGACTTATAGTTATTATCTGTCCTCAAAGAAAAAAAGACCTTTATCACTAAATTTAATAACACATTTCTGTAGCCTTTCTACCATTTTAGGCAAGACATTGATAAACACGCTTCCCAGGTGACGCTTTAGTTTTTCTTACACGTCACAGACACCTAACATTTCGGTGCAGCGTTAGGACCCGTTATTTTGATATCCAATATTGAAACTCTAAGAAAGGCCGCCACCAGTACCACCTTTGACCCGACGCGCAAATATTTCAATCATCTTTTGTTGCTGTCCGATTATTTTTAGAAGAATGATAGTGAGGTCATTGCATAATCATATACAACAAAAACCGTTACATACTCCGGGGTTCTGTATCACCCTATACTTTCATGTGTATTTTCTTTTTATAGATACCCTTCCAAGCGTGTGCAAGGCTATAAAAGGGAGAAAGTACCATTTTATATCAAAGAGAACCACCAAACGCTTTCCACTCGGTTAACTGTTTATTTAACGACCCACGAGTCCTTGGTTAAGGAGCGCCAACTTTTCACCCTTTGTGCTTGACCAAGGCGGCGAGGGGAGTTGCCTTGTTTTGTTTTGTTCTGGCATCGAGACCCGTCCAGCCGGCCAAACGCTATGTCCAGCCCTGCTCCAAGCCACCTGGGCCAAGAGCGTTTTTATTTCTTTGCACTTAAGTGACCTGAGATGTTAGAAGCATTTGTACTTATTGCCACATTAGGCATTATACAATCAGGCAACACCTTACAGGGTAGAAGAGAGAATCTCAGCGCATGTTATCTCCCCGACGAAAACAAGACCAAAACACAATACATTAACACCTTTATGTGCTTTAACTGCTTAAAGGATCACCTAAGCTCTTTTTCTGCTCGAACAAATAAAAAGCAAAATTTCAAGAATTGATTTGAAACTCCTCATTCATGAAAATGACGAAGTTTAAGGTAATGATAATGGTTAACGCACGATAAGAATAAAAGGTAAACAGATACACGTACATGTAGCTTACTGTACATTCGAGGCATTTCATTGATAATATCTGACCTATCAATTGTGTGGGTCGACCCAACTACCACATTCACAACCTCAGCCACCGCACTCCTAGGCTTCTATAGCTCACACATACAATCGTTTACTCTCTGATCACAGTGTCCGCTTGTAGTCTGTTACAGAATCATATATATATATATATATATATATATATATATATATATATATATATATATATATATATATATATACCTTAATTGTGTATACTGTTTTAGAGGGTCCTGATATCAGGGGTTATCTTATATTTAAAAAATAGTTGTTGCCTCACATGCAAACACGTCACCATTAGCAATGGCATTTTCTTATGCCGATTCTTTCTTGATATCTCTGCGCTTACTAAGAAGATGCTGTACTTTAAAAGTATCTCCCGTTTTATTTTAATTTTTATTTCTTTATTTCTTTATTTCTTTATTTGCCTGTAATACGTTTAATTTAAGTGATCTTATTTCTGAAGGGTTCTTTTCTCTAAGATTTTTGTGGACTTTTTTTAATCCTCTTTTTCTTTGCGCACCGAAAATGCAGTAGATGTCCAAAATTGTTCTAGCCTAAAAGCTGACAATAGAAATTTATATTTCCAAATAAGATAGTAGGGATTTTTGACTTATTGTCTGTCCCCAAAGAAAGAAAAAGACCGTCATCACCATACTAGTACACTGTACGTGCGGAGACAGGTCTGATTCTATATACAGAAGGTTATAATGCCTACGCTTACCTGGTATGTCTTTTAAGAGTAAAATGTAATGAGATGTCATGAGCTCAAAATATTGAAAAAACTGTTATAAGATAAATTACCTGTCGGTGTGTTCGTGCGCACGCGCGTTTGTGCGTCCCTAACTTTTCACCCACCCCCCACCCCCCCACACACACACACCAGCCTCTTTTATATCTTCCTTCTACCTGTGACAAAACAGCATAATTACTGCAGCTATAATTGTATTTAAGCACATCAACACACACAAAGCATATAATATTTTATTTTCTTAGGATGCTTATTACAGAACAGCCTCGTGTATTGGTGGCTCCCTACTACCATTATAGCAGGTTGGAAATACTGTATTACAGCAAAATCTACTTATTATCTTAACATATGGATCACATTCGTTTATATACGCCTTTTGCAATTGCCTAAAATATGACCGTTATACCAATTAAACTAGCGCTAGAAGCGTATCATAAGCACACCAGCTCGAGAATCTGCCTTATGTCTATCTGATGCGAACCCATACATTCAATTACATTGATTAAGTAAGTAACAAAGTAAGTAGTGTCGATGAAAACCTAAAGCACTTTATGGTAGAGGTGCTGTTGCCATTGCTTGATTGCTTGCATGTATCTCAACAAACGCAATGGGGGATAGGCAGTAGAACATCAGTACTCCCTACTATGTGATTTGTGCTGAGGGAGAAACAAAACTAATACGCTCTACATGTATATGCCTAGGAACAATGTATTAAAAGGGATAACAACTGTTCGTTTTGGCCCCAAAATTGATTTTCTGGGGTAAACAACGATTTTCCCATATTCACCAATGGCTAATGAATCAATTTCGACATTCAAAATTAGCCCATTATTTTTTCCTAAAAAGTTTGAATTTTTTGTAATAATATCTTAAGAGAATATTACGGAGGTATAACCTCCGATGAAGGTCCACGTGGTCTGATGGCAAGCTCATGTTAAAGAATCACTGCGATACCCGCTTCTATGAGATGTTTACTATGCCTCTACATGAATCTCATACGAGCAGTTGCTATCTCTTTAACTATGTGATTATTTCTCTGTTCTCCGTTGTAATTTCCTATAAAAATAAAAATAAAATAAAATAAAATAAAATAAAATAAAATAATAATAATAATAATAATAATAATAATAATAATAATAATAATAATAATAATTGTTGCTGTAGCAGTGTATAATAACGTTAAAAAGGCTATGTTTCAACAGTACAGGTGCGTGTACGAGTATTTGTAGTGACAATGCTTTCCAAGAAGAAGGCTGCGATGGCAAAGTTCACATGTAGGTTCACTGTACATGTATGTGTCTACTTATCAATTTTTACAACAAACTAAACAAAATATTTGCATTTACAATTCGTGTGTTTACGTACGTTATTTACATTTAAGTAGTAAAAATCAGAGGTTATATACATGGACAAGGTAGCACCCATAAAACGCTTCAGTATCAAATGGATTAAATGTGCTGCGACGCACGCTGCACATGTTGAATTTTTGATTTATATATCCAAAACAGTTGTACACTTTGCCCCACCCCTTCCACAAATCAGTAATAAAATGAAATGTTTGTCATTGAATTATTTACAAATAAATCACCAGGCTCAATTGTTATCTTGGTATCTTTTTGTCTGAGTAACATATAAAAGTACAAAAACAAGAAAGTTTCAGCTCCATCACTGGGGTATTAGCCTAAGAGGGCATTCCCAGAGATTTAGATCGATCTTACTAGATCGACCTAACTCCCTTGGGGGTTCACGCTAAATTGCAGTCAGCCGACCAGGCACGGAAGTTTTAATTACCCCCTTACAGCTTGTAGTAGGCGGGACGGACATTTAAGCCGGATTATCTGACAGTAATCTAGTGAGACTCCCCACGGGGATAGATCGATCTAAAATCTATGGGAATGCGCCCTAAATCATATATGTACACATGTGCCGGTGTAGGGAGACAGAGAGTCCAACCATGATAGAGATTGTTCGCTTCCCATTATTTGCACCATGATTTCGCCCTAGATTTTGACCCACTCAGGTCAGACTAACCCTCACCACTGTAATTACAGTACACTGTATATGAAGGGCAGACTTTCTGTTACGCGGACCCTCAGTTTCGTAACACCAGTACATGTACTCATACAACACTATGAAGGTTATATACAAAATGAACATTAACTTAGAACAGACCAAAAACGCTGATGAAAAACGCTAGAATGGCGACAAAGGTGACCTTAGTGTGAAGGTCAGAGCCTCGATTACATAGGCTAGTATCGCAGTAACATTCGTGATTCTCGGTCCCCGAGATCCAAGGCATGGCGCCTGTGTTTGGTCCACTCCGGGATCCGCTAAACGCAGTGCTGCCACTTTTGTATTTATATAAGCAGCCGTTTATGTATGACCATCTCCCTGAAGTATCACAGCCACGTTCGATATATGTTGATCCTGAAAGTGAATACCGATATATATATATATGCACACTAGTATAATGGCTTCAGACATTGAAGTTCAGAGATAGCTGTTGAAAGGCATGAGGCAACGAAAGTTTCGTTATTCTGGAAATGACCCCCTTAAAAACTTGTCCAAGCCGGTGTGGCAGGGATGGAAGTCCGCTAGGAACCGTGGTCCGTCCCCCATTATTTTTAACACGTGACTTTCTTCCGATACACTCAAGCATGCAGGTACTACGACAAATCTTAACCTGTACTGATCATATGGGACCCTCAACTTCTATTCCTAGGACTACCGTACCTGCCACACCAGCACCAGCGAAAGAAAATCGCAGACGCCCAAGACGTACTTGGATATGCAACGCCGTGAAACCAACGAAAACATATCTACTGTGATCTATTCTCTATGAACTCCTTACCATCTTGTAATCGTTTCCACTTCTTACATCGGACACAGGACATGGTCGTGGTTAAGTTAAGTCCACTGAAAGGGTCGTCCCCACAGTCTGGGTGGTCACGGCTGTTGCACTGATAGCACAGTACCGCATACGCTGTAAAGAGACATTTCTATATATGTGCTTCAGTATTTCACAGGCAGACAGACAGACAAAAAAGTGGACAGACAGAAAGACAGCTAGACAAGAAGTAAAGAGATATTGGATGGGTAATCAAGGGCATGAAAGGGGGAAATAGAAAGCAAAATTTGACTCACTAATTTTCTAGGCTACAAGTACCTAAGCAAAATGTAGAGTCAATTAACATACTCAAAATGGGTGAATTCAAAAATCGATTCCAATTTGAATTTGATCGGAATGCCACTTACCAACGTTAATGATAGCGAGAAACAGTAATATTGACAAAATCTGCCTGGCTGACATTGTTCCTGTTTCTTTGGACACCTAAAATCAGCAACATATAATGTAAACATATAAACACGTACATATACGCGATTAATTTAAAAGTTCAAAGAGAAACTGAAATAAAATATCTATTAAAACTATTTTTTGCTGTTGTTGTTGCTGTTGTTGCAAGGAATTCCACAAAGATGGCATTCTTCCATGAAAACACCGCTTGAAGAAGACTGAGACTTAAACAGATTATTATAACAAAAATAACTTTGTTATTTCACAAAAAAAATGTTTCATTTCACTTGGTCAACTTTAATTTATTCTCGTACAAAAATTTCACCACAGGCGGTAAAAGCCCAAATAAAGTCTGAAATTTTTTCGTTAAACGAATTTGATTTTCGATAATCTTGGGACAGTTGATGATTTGAAAAAAAAATGACATTTCATAATATGATAATAATGGATTGACAAAATCAGAGTATTAAGTAATGAAAGTAATGTATGTCGTATTTCTGTAGAATGACTGTCCCAATGCAACATCCATTTGGACGTGTCCAAAATAATACACGTGCATACGGGGTACATATACGTGTACATACAGGGTATCGAACATTTCTATCCAGTTATGCTAACACTGTGTTATCCTTCTCTGTGGATTATCCGTATTTTAAAAAAATGAGGGTCTGTGAAAGAGAGAGTCCGTTTGCTTATTTAAATTCATACAGGTTAGGGTTAGCGTGACAAGCTGTGCTAATAAAAGGAGCAGGACCCGGATTTGGATTTTTTGTCGCACTAATTACCTGTGAATACGTCTGATAACATTGGAATGCAGAACTTAGCATTTACTGATGCTGTATGTACACCAGATTTTAAAGCAATTTCACTGAAAATCATAAATCTTAATAAAATGAGTATATTCTATATCAGACGCTGGCAATTTACAGCCTCCTATGCCTTAATTAAACTATAATAAAATATTTTTAAAAAACATAAGATTACAGTTATTTTGGTAGACACTTTACCAATGTACATCCAAATGTCAGTAAAAAAAATATTAACGTGCTTCATTATTTTAGTGCATTTTAATATTAACAGTCGTCTGTAATTCAGTTATAATAGACGGTGTTAATCAATTATTTATAAATTATTATTAGGAGACAAGTTTATATGAATTTAGGACAGATGGTCCCCCTCCACCCCCTATAGCCCCTAAACCCCATGCACACGCGCATGCACCCAAACTAACTCTCTCTCTCTCCCTCTCTCTCTCTCTCTCTCTCTTGACCTGACATTAAGCCTATGATCATTTCCCTGCCACAGACAGTACACTACATGTAGATACATGTAGATAGCAGTTTCTAAGAGATATTGGGAAAAAGATCCGTCAGTTTAACAACTGCATGCAGATATATTATATTCCCAACATATAACAGACGAGCAGCAAGAACAACCCTTGTCAAAACAACCCTTATACAAATCAACCCTTCGACGAAGGTTGACCGTGACCCCTGCACGCCGCACGCTGTCTACCTGTATTTACAGCGATCTATATAATTCATTGGCTGGCATATTGTTATATCTCTTAAAGGCTGCAGAGCACACAGTTTGTGATTGATCAAATATCTGTTTTTGATCACGATATATGACAATATCCTTTCGCAATGTGTTTAAGACGTTGATGAGTACGACACGTACACAAATAAACGCACGTCTACCACTACCGGTATTTGTGTCAGCGAAGATTAACTTACAATGTAGACCTACATGTAGCCTGACACGATCACAATCATGCTTTTGCGTGTACAGATATATGAAATTAAAAATATACTCACTCTAGAACCACAAGGCACAAACAGTCCAGTAAAGACCACAGATTTCTCTAACTGCGCAAAAATTGAAATAACACGCCGTCAATATATCCGGACTCTATTGACACACGGTGTATTTATGGAATGTAGGTCACATCACGTGGAAAAGGTTGACCTAGTTAAGATGTCACAGGTACATTGAAGCTTAAGGTGAGGGTCACGGTCACGTAGGCCCCCTACACTGTATTACCGCAAATATGCCCTTGTCTTAAAAACAAGTCCGGTTTGAACGTTTGTGTTAATTGTTTACATACTGAAGTGTGCACCTATTAAACATGTACCCGTAGTGTTTGATGAAAATATGAAGAAAATTAAATTTAACATATATTACGGGTACATGCATAATGAACAGCTGCTTTCAAACTATTCTATCACCAAAGTTAATCAACTTGTAAACTGAAAAAATATGGTGTGAATATAACAAGAACCAAAAAGAACTACATGTGGCATATATGTTTTATTCTACAAGATGTCAATGCCCGTCCACGCAGTGCACTTGTACTTGAATTTGAGTAATACTTGAGTAATTGAAGATTACTTGTAGAACCAAATAAGGCACTGAGCGGCTACCGTGGGTATCAAGATCGCCAGGTATGAACCCAGGAGAGACTCTGTGACCATAAATTACTCGTCGATTCAACGGTACACTGGTCTTAGGCAATGCCGAACCAGCTAAGCCAAAGTCTGGCCGATGCCCAGAATATTTTCCCGCCTAAGCACATGGAAACCTGTTTAAAGGAAAACAGAGGTAACTATAGCCGTGTTTTGGAAAATTAGTCCAATGAAAATGTTAACACTGTATTTTAGAACAATAAAACAGGAATAAATGCAAACATAGAATGTTATGCACAAATATTAATAAGATTCGATTTTGAAATAAAGACAGAAATAAAAAGACCGTAATCGGTAAGACTATCTGCACTGCGTATTTGATAAACTGTGAAAAAAATGTCAAACTATTATGGTCACGCTGTCAAACCTCCTGACCACTCCTGCAAGAGGAACATGCGAGGCACTAAATGACTTGATCACGATATACTATATCAATACTACCTGTCACGTCAGATGCATGATCACGCTGTCAAACCTCCTGACCACTCCTGCAAGAGGAACATGCGAGGCACTATATGACTTGGTCATGATATTCTATATCAATACTACATGTTTACTACATGACAGGTACAACCATCATTGCAACAGATGAGATTGGTCCACATGGTACATTTACAAAGAATGGCAAATAACTTTAATTTCCAAGACTTCACCACAACTAAAATTGCAACGGGTGAGACTGACACAGCCAACATCGAATCGACATGGGCCATTTTCAAAGAATGACAGATGACTGTTCATGACTTCACAACTAAAATTGCAACGGATGGGATTGTGACAATCGCAAATTTATATAGATCTAAATTATTATTATTATTATGCTTTAAATTATTATTATTATTATTACCAAACTTTCAACCCGAGGGTTGGATAATTACAATCATTGCATCATAGTTGAATAAAACCATTACTAAGTAAAATTAAGGAATATTAAAAGACATATGTAAACAAATTTAAAACACAATATCTAAAATGCAAGGTTTAAAATAGAAATAAAAGTCTATCAGTTAATTCTGAAACTTGTATATGGCACTTGTTAAAAAGTCACTTATTGATCATTTGGTTTTAATTTTAGGTCTTTTGAATGTTTCCTGTTCCCTAAATGAATATTTGACATTTTGTTTTGATTGTAAAAGATAATGCAGTCTATGATCCGGTTCATTTGAAATACTAATAAACAATTTTTTGCATGCATTGAGCCGTCTTTCACTCAGTAGTTCAAGTTTACTGTGTCCACAAGCAGCGTCATATTCAAGATCAGGATAAATTATCTTGAGAGCTCTTTCTTGAGACTTTTCTACTAGGGCAGTCAATTCCTTCGTTAACCCAAAGTGCCAGACAGGGGCAGCATATTCCAAATCTAATCGGTTAATTTATAAAACATGCCTCGGCATTTGTTACAAGAAGAGCCATCGTCACCCTTGTTAAAGAAATAAAACAAGAATTTGATAATTAATTTGAAAATCTCTGCAACGTTCGGCAACACTCGCAACAGAATATAAAAACAAGATAGGATCGGAGTATGTGGACTGTGCTCTTTTACAGTTTAGCAGCTAGTACGTCGACGTAACCATTTGAATCGTAATGCCTAGCTCTAACAGTGCATGTACCGTATTAGGCCCCATTCAGAATACGCGACTAACAAGTCCGAGGGTCAAATATGGCGACCCACTACAAAGCTTGCCGTCTAATCCGCTAATATACACTGAACAGATATCCTGTGGGGAAGTATTCAAGTGGTTCGGCCATATTTGACCCTCGGACTAGTTAGTCCCCTATTCTGAATGTGGCGGGTACATTTTCCGTCCCTGCGGCACATAAAAATCTTTTGCCCTTGTTGAGTAGGTGACATGGTCTGGTGTTTTCCCCTCGAGATCGATGCCACGTTAGGGTGAAGGTCAACCATTATTAAGATCAAATAAGAGGGGTGACATGGTTGGGTAGTGAAAAGAGTCTTTTAATATTAGCATAAAAAAGGAAAAAAATAAAGGTTTTAAACATAAGTCATAGGTACATATTAAATATTTTTACATTAACAGTATGCTTCGGTACGTTGACAAAATCTTTTCCATTTGCCAAATTCCATGGTCAAAATATTTTATATCTTTCAAGCTTTTTCAAATTCCTGTTAAACGACTCTTGTCAAACGATTTTGACGCAAATCTTGTCTTCTGCTAGATCAAAATTGCACTGTATATACCAACTGTTATTTCACGCCTAGTAGGCCATACATTATGAAAAAAAGAAGAAATTGCACTCCCAATTATTTGCAGTTACCTTGCATATCCTATTGTGTTTTGACCTTGATATATATCACCTTTTTCGACAGGACAATTGAAACCAGTTCCAACACATTGCCTTTATGTAATAGCAGTGGCCTAGAACAAGTCCAGCTGGGGTCACACATATCTACCGGTAAGATGTTTTCATGAAGATGTGTAGAAATAATGAATCGCTGAAAGTAAGATCACTCGATGCAGGGTGTAAACAAAAAGTATGAACTTGTTCTAGAGTTTCCAAACTCTTTTACAGATATCATTTTGCTAATAGAGTCGTCAAGAGACGTTGGTGATCATAATGGTACTACATCTAAGTTTTGGTTTTCAATAATAATCTAAATTTCCAAAATAAAAAAAAAACTGACGTTGATTCAAAATTGATTCAATCGTTATGTGTCCGCTGAGACGTTTCTCTTTATTACCACTGGTCACGTGATGTATCGAGCAGTGGGTGTGGCTGGGGGGTGGGGTGGGGAGGGCACGGCTGCCCTTTTTGTCTTATATATTTTTAGAGCCAAATCAAAGCTGACTGCATGCCTGCAATAAATTAACATGCTAAAATGGGCCCATCTAATTCGCGGCGTGTAAATATATTTTCTATTTTATTAATATTGAAAAATCACTGTTTCTTGCCTTTCCCAATTTAACCAATTATGACGTTTAATCGTGCTGGTATGTGACACATAGTTTATATTTACCAAACAAATGAGGACAATATTTCTCAGCCGGTGAAAGTATGTATAACCTGATCACTCTAACTGACACGAAATAGTAATTTGATTGACATACACAGTTGCATAAATTCGCTAAAAAAGAAAAATAAAAATTGGATGTAGGAATTGGATGTAGGAATAAAAATTGAATAGGAAATTGGATGTAGGTTAATGAATTTCTTTAATCTTTATGTGTCCGCTGATTTTTTGCTGTTCATGCAGTGTAGAAGTAGGGCAGAGGGGTCGAATTTCTTGTCGAGGTTGCACCTATCAGAGTTTGGGCTGGAATAACAAATAGAGAACTTTTATGTACAAGCAGTGGCCCATAACTGGTTCAACTGGGGTGGGGCAAAAATGTATAGAAATAATAAATCCTTAGAAGTAAGATCACTCAAGGTGTAAGGTTGCATTTAAGGTTAATCCATCAGAGTTTGGACTGAAATAGAATAAATAAGATCACTTCGTGCAAGGTGGTAGTGAAACGTATAAACTTGTTCTAGAGCTTCCAAACTTTTTCTACTAACAACATTGTGCTGAAAGATTCACGAAGGAAGATGGTGAACATAATTATACTACTTTCTGGTTTTCTTTAAGAATCTAAATAAAAAAATTGTATGCTGATTCAACTTATTAAGACATTAATGTCCTCTTAGCTTTCTCTTTTCGCCGTCACTGCCCCCCGTACGTACCCTGGAGTTGACGTGAAGAGTTTCCGTCTTCAATTTGAAGAGCCTAACCACTTCTGACTGCACACCTGCATTATCATTGCACGTGACGTGGTTAAGGACAGTTAACTTGTAAGGTGACTTCATTGGGGAAAAGTATAATAAGAAAAGACAGGTGATTTAAAAACCCAGTGCAGGGGAACGGGGTCAAATTTTCTCACAGGCGCAAGAGGTGACAACAGGATTTTACAGTAGTAATCAGGGGCTTTTTTGCCCAAAAAATCGATACAGTCTACTTCATTTTTTATCAATATGTATCAGTGACCCAAGTTGTATATACAATTTGTGTGTTAGAAGGACAATATCTATTTACTAATAACGCATAAGCAAAGTTCGTTGAATCATAAATGATTAATTTTAAGTAGGATACAAATAAAATAGAATTCTCTTTTACGGTTCGTTGCGCCCATCGAAATATAAAAGACGGAAAAAGGGGTTGTTGCCACCCAGTCCACTTTTAAAACAGCGTTATACGAACATACCGAGTTTCTCAAGATGAACAACAACAAGTTGGTCGCAATCTTCTTGGTGGTATTACTGGTGGTCAGTTTGTCCACGGATTCGGAAGGTAAGTTGAAATGAAATACCATGCCATCCAAACGAGGGTGAAAGAATATGACTTTTTTAAAAAAATTTTACGAGCACATGTTATGATTACCGTTGTACATGTGGCCTATTGGATGGCTTTCCAATATTAAACAACAGACAGTGGATCGCATTTGCAATGTAATAAGTAGACGGACAGTTAGATAAAATGATAAAGAGGAAAGCAATTTTTTATTGATATTTTGTATTTCTTTTTTAACACTTAATGTTTAGGAAGAAGAAGACGACGATATGGTAAAATTCGCCCAATTGAATCTGACTCGGTGCGTATGAACTAAATAATTAATCAATTAAGCAATTTGATTTTACTAACAGATTTATGCGTATCTAGATTTCACAGACTAATATTTGCATCACTTAAAACTGAAACAATTCAATATCAGACCGTTTTGATAAAACGTGGGTACAAGCTATCATGTTTCTCATCAGATTATCTATCAGATTACTCTTTAGAAACCTGCGATATTCTGTATTCTCTGCGATAAAGTAAAGGTGTCTTCCCTAAATTAAATATAGTTATATGTATAACACGTACAATGACATACAGCACATTGAATTTTTGTGTAGATTGGCAATGAAAACTTGAAGAGGATCATGAAGAGGGCTGTAGAGGAATCAGATGAACAGGATAAAGAACTTGGTATCGACGGAGAGTGATTTACAAACACCTGCTACCATACAAACCGCTCGAGACGAACCCAACGACACCTTCGCTGATCTAACAGTTGTGCCAGCAATTTATGCCAGAAATGTAGTACGTAACTTAATAAATACTATCAATTAGGCTTCAATGCACAAACACTAACACTGAAACTTTTACATTTAGAAACTTAGCTTTTTCCTTCTGGAAATATACGTAAGCCTTGGCCACGACAAACTAGCCAGCAATCCTGAACTTTAGTCGCCATCGGGAGATTTATACTTGAAGTGCTTATTCAAGTAAGTGCTGCTTATCTGATAATGATATTGATCAATTATCGGAAGAAAAAGATTGGTTTATCTTCTCATAATAATTGGAAGAGACTAAACCCTGTTCCGTGTAGAATTCATGGCACTGTGCGCTGATTGGTTACTTGTTTCCGCTCACTCTGGACATGTATGTGAGGCAAATATGACAATACAAGTGGTACTGTGCTTTAAAGGAAATAACTTGTGCTTTCTTAAGTATAATAAATAGACAACTTGCTTGTACTTGTGTCTTTGAGAATTGAGAATCCTTTTTTATTTTATACCCACTGTCTTGGTGTTATCCGCGGTATGAGGACATGCATCCAGACTCGTAATTGTTGGTTAGAAAAATATTGAGTTAGAAAGATTCAGATTAAAGATACCAAAGATTATTGGGATACACCAAGAAAAAACAAAAGCATAGCCTTTTTAACTTCGCTGTTGCCATATCTTACATTTTTAACGTACACCTTGTGTTTATTTCTTTCAAATATGAGTGCCACTCTTCTGTGAAATGCCATACTAATCGTAACTATATACAATCACGAAATTCAATGTAAAACAGAAATAAATCTTAGATATCGCATATTGCAGTCAATATATATATAATTTTGAGTGATTTTCAAGAAAATAAACTGCACTCCTACAACATCTACTTAAACGCCAATGAACTGCAGAGGGTATGGGAATGGTAACAGGCAATTATTGCAAATTGTTTAAAGGCTAATGGAAGTTGGAAGAAATAAATATTAAAATGTAGCCTGTGCACTAAGAGCGCATTTAGAACAGCGGACTAACGGATCCTCGGATCAAATATGGCCGACCAACTGGAATGCTTGCTGTGTAATCCCCGCGGAGAATCTATTTTTATAAAAGTGTCTCATCAGTAATAGGCAAGTTTTTAAATCGGTTACCATAGTTGATCCGCAGATTTGTTAGTCCGCTGTTCTGAATGCGTTCTAATTCCACCCAGTATTGTGGTGGTAATGGAGGACACCAGGTTACCTCTGGAATGTCGTTAATGAATGTAATATAACACAAGGTGTCACATGAAATGATGTGTCTTTACAAGCGTATCCATGCAAAACGTGTTTCAGCTTCAGGGGATTAGGAGATAAAAACAACACACAAATATCAGAAAACTATATACCAGCATTATTTACAGCAGCAGGGAATTATGAAAAAAAGACTTGCAGTGTCAGATTATTTAACACGCTTCACATCAGAAACGAAGCCTGTGACTAACATACAATACGAAGTAAAAATATTGTGATTATAACGGTGACGGCTGCAGGCCTCAAGGTTACATCTGGCATGTCATTAACAAACAAAATGCATGACACAAGGTGTTTTACGAATTTTACAGGTTACGTCATAAGAAACAGCATTTCAACTTCGGGGGATAAGGAAAAAATCAAATTATTATACGTGAAAAAATAATTTATAATCTACATGCAGTAGGAGATAACATTAAAATTGCACTATTTCAAAACACCATTGGCAAAGGGTTGGCATAAAGATAAATAACTAATGCTTTGTAATATCGATTGTAAGTTTAATTGTCCTTTCGTACTGGCGTATTATTGGCGTGTCTTTGCAAGGGTGCACGTGATCGGGGCCAAGAACAGCTAACCTGTGAGGTGACACTTTTGGAAAAATTGGTGCAGTAAATATGATGCAGACGACTTTACAGTTCAAGTGCATAGCAAGGGATCGGGCTCGAATTTCCTCAATGACTCATTGACGATTTTACCCCAGTGATCAAACTTTTTATTCTATTCTATTCTATTTTATTTTATTCTATTCTTTTTTATACTAATATATTTATATGAATAATACAAGTAATATGCAATATTTACACGTCCAATATTTATTCTAATGACGCATAAGCAAAATTTTGCATCACAAATTTTGTTTCACAGTTTATCATCACTTTTAGGAAAAGATAAATGAAATCATATTTTGTCTTTACGGTATGTTTCGCCAAACTCAATATACAAGACGGGGAGAGGGACCGTTGTCACCCACTTTACTTTTAAAACTGCGTTATACGAATATACCAAGCACCTCAAGATGAACAACACCAAGTTGGTTGCTCTTAGTGGTACTACTGGCGGTCTGTTTGTCCACTGACTCGGAAAGTAAGCTAAAATGAAACACCATGTCATCCAAAACGAGAGTGAAAGAAACACAATACGGTGTTGATATACCTGGTAATGTTTTAGAACCTTTTTCTTTTTGGCGAAACACTTTTGTAATATAACAAGCTGACAGACAGATGGACTAAATGAAAAGCAGGAAACATATTTAATTGTGAAATAATGTTTTGCGGTTTTTCCTTAAATCCGTGGCTGCAAGAAGAATAAGACTTATTGGTAAAATTCGCCAAATGCAATATGACTCGATGCGTATGGAATATGATGCACATCTATCACTCAAAATTGAAATATTTCTGACTTTTTCGGGAGAAAAAACGTGGTTATTTGCCGGAATGTTTTCTATCAGATTATCCAGCAGAACACTTTTTAGGAATTTGTGAAACTGTTGTCTCTGTCATGAAGTAAAAAAGACAGTATGATTGATTCAAAAAAATGAAATTTATGCACTGTATAACGTGTACTAGGGCGTATTACACGATTTGTTTTTTTTTAAGATTAGAAAAGAAGATGTGAAGAGAACTATAGAGAGCAGTTGTGTCCTCTTAGCTTTTTCTTTTCACCGTCACTGCCCCCCCCACCTACCGTGGAGTGGACGTGGCTAGGCAGAGACAGGACAATGGTGTTTCAGTTTAAAGAGCCACACTACGTTTGACAGCATACCTGCAGTGAAAAGAAGCACTTGAATGGGTCCATATACATCTTTCCTTTTTTAAAAGTTATGAAACTTAAACTGATGCCATCCTTTGCCGTTTTCACCAGTTATGGCGTTTTGCCGTGCTGATATGACAAATGGTTTATACACACACTGGACAATAGAAGTGTCACCCCTACTGAACCAATACTTTGGGGGAGATAAATGACTGTGGAATAATATGCTCCTGGTATCATTTTATTAACATCAAATTNAAAAAAAAGCAAAATGAGAACAAAATATACATTCTACCAAGATATGCAGTTTCAAGTCCAAAATTAGTACTTAGTGGCATAGCCACGTGACCTAATAATAGCTGCCAGTCTGCGAAGCAAGGATTCATATAATTGTCTGTTGCGTTCAGGGCTTATGCTGGCCCAAGCATGAAACATTGAATCTAACAGAGTTTGTCTGCTGGTTGGACGGGCATTTGTCAAAAGTTTTGACTTATCATTCAACACATTTTCTATTATGTTTGCATCCGGACTCTGGGCAGGCCACATCACCCTGCGAATTTCCTGTTGGTCGAACCAATAATCAACTGCTCTGGGTCTGTGACAAGGAGCATTGTCATCCTGGTGAACAAATGGCTAATTCCTGTCACCAAACATGTTAGTAATAGATGGTAGCAAGTTTGACTCCAAAACATCGATATATTTCAAGTAATTGATGTTTCCATCAACCACTACCAAGTCACCAACGGCATGGATGCTGATGTTGCCCCACACCATGATGAATATGCTTCTCCGGGTTCGAAAATTCAGTGTATGTGGTTCAAATACTTTACTACCAGCAGTTCGCCAGCATCGGACCCTTCTGTCCATAGAGGTCAGATCAAAGCGACACTCATCAGAAAAACTATATAGGACCAATTGTCATGGACTGTCCAGTTCCAGATCCTGTTGGCCCTAGTTCACTCTACCTTGCCTGTTTTGTAATGATATAAGAGGTTTCAGTCTGGCTACCCTGCTGTACACTCTCTGAGCATGTAACCGACGCCTAGCAGTTTTCACAGACAGATTCTTATTTGTGAAATCGTTCCACTGACAAGCAATGTCGAACCTTGACAACCTGGACATAAAAATCAGTCGTCGGTCTTCACGGTCAGCATTTTTTCTTGGACGACCTATCAGTGGCGATTTGTCTCTTGATCCAGTGTTTCTATACTGAGACCAGACCCTCTGCACGGTTCTGACTGAACAAACCAACTGCATCGATAGTCTGACATTGCTTATATTCCGCCTCTACGGATTAATAACTTGACGTCTATAATCGTTAGAAAATTGCCTGTATCTTGTCAATAGGAGGAAGACATCAATAACATTTGCTGTAAATGTACAAGACCAACAATACGATTCCATGGTACAGGGGTTCTTACTCATTAGTCACATTATAAGTAAACCAGGCATTATAACTACCCAAGATCTGCCTTCTTTCAGTTCTCTGATTGAGGGGGTCACACTTCTTTTGTCCAGTGTGTGTATTTACCAGACAAATGTGGACAATATTTACTAGCCAGTCCAATATCATGCTCATGCACTCTTACTAGCACGTAATAGGTATTTCGATGCTATTTGACAATCAGTTCCATGATACATATAATGAAATAGATCTCCTCCTCGGAATGTTGTATTATTAGACAACATATCTGTATAGTTTTGATCCGAAATATGTAAATTCACTTATAACAAGTAAAAGAATCCATCGTCACTTGAAATGATCACTGATTAAGTGTCAATTGGTGACGGAATATTCTTGAATAACTACCTGTCCTTATACCTGCTACAAACTTTTTGTTCTTGTGAATATGCCTGCATGGCTGCTTAACACCAGATTCAGGGATTATCACTACAATACAGAAAACGAAATATAAGAAAAATATCGAAATCATTCCTGTGTAATCCAAGTTATTGTAATAGCACCAAGTGGAAAAAAAACACAAATAAATGAGCAGGCTCAGCTTATGCATGATGGAAGCATTTTAAGTTCAAGCGTTTCAAGAGTTTTACTCTTGATTATTGCACGTGAAACATGTCAAGGACAGTGTACTTGTAAGGTGACTTTATTGGGGAAAATTATAATCAGAAAAGACAGCTGATTTAAAATGAGAAAAGGTATGTCACTTAAAAACCCAGCACAGGGGAACGGGGTCAAATTTTCTCACAGGCGCAAGAGGTGACAACAGGATTTTACAGTAGTAATCAGGGGCTTTTTTCTTAAATCACTCTACTTCAGTTTGTATTAACATGTATCACTGACCCAAGTTGTATGTACAATTTGTGTGTTAGGACAATATCTATTTACTAATAACGCATAAGCAAAGTTCGTTGACTCATAAATGATTAATTTTAAGTAGGATACAAATAAAATAGCATTCTCTTTTACGGTTCGTTGCGCCCATCGAAATATAAAAGACGGGAAAAGGGGTTGTTGCCACCCAGTCCACTTTTAAAACAGCGTTATACGAACATACCGAGTTCCTCAAGATGAACAACAACAAGTTGGTATCAATCCTCTTGATGGTATTACTGGTGGTCAGTTTGTCCACGGATTCGGAAGGTAAGCTGAAATGAAATACCATGTCATCCAAAAAAGAGTGAAAGAATATGACATACTTTTTTTAAAAAATTGTACGAGCGCACGTTATTAATACATGTGGCCTATTGGATGGCTTTCCAATATTAAACAACAGACAGTGGATCGTATACCGTCGTGGATTTGCAATGTAATAAGTACATGTAGATGGACAGATAGATAAAATGATAAAGAGGAAAGCAATTTTTTAATGATATTTTGTATTTCTTTTTTAACCCTTAATGTTTAGGAAGAAGAAGACGACGATATGGTAAAATTCGCCCAATTGAATCTGACTCGGTGCGTATGAACTAAATAATTAATTAATTAAGCAATTTGATTTTACTAACAGATTTATGCGTATCTAGATTTCACAGACTAATATTTGCATCACTCAAAACTGAAACAATTTAATATCAGACCACTTTGATAAAACGCGGGTATAAGCTCTCATGTTTTTCATCAGATTAACAGATTACTCTTTAAAAACCTGCAGTAATCTGTATTCTCTGTGATGAAGTAAAGATGTCTTCCCAAAATCAAATATAGTGATCTGTATAACACGTACAAGGGCATATAGCACGTTGAATCATTTTGTAGATTGACAATGAAGATTTGAAGAGGATCTTGAAGAGGGCTGCGGAGGGATCAGACGAACAGGATAAAGAACTTGGTATCGACGGGGAGTGATTTACAAACACCTGCTACCGTACAAACCGCTCAAGACGAACCCAACGACACCTTCGCTGATCTATTAATCGTGCCAGCAATTAATACCAGAGATGTAGTAGGCAACTTAATAAATAATATCAGTTGGGTTGCAATACACAAACACTAACATTGAAACTTTAACATTTAGAAACTTAGCTTTTACCTTCAGTCATATACTGGAAATATACGTAAGCCTTGGCTACGACAAACTAGCCAGCAATCCTGAACTTTAATCGCCACCTGGAGATTTATACTTGTAGTTATTATTGAAGTAAATGCTGCTTATCTAATAATGTTATCGATCAATTAACGGAAGAAAAAGATCGGTTTGATTTCATATAATAATTGAAAGAGACTAAACTTCGTTCCTTTTAGAACCGCAAGGCACTGTGCGCTATTTGGTAACTTGCTGCCGCTCAGCCCGGACATGTATGTGAGGCAAATATAACAATATACGTGCCTCTGTGCTTTAATGGAAATAACACGTGTTTTCTTAAGGAAAATAAACAGATAACATGCTTGTACATGTGTCTATAAGAATTGACACTCTTCTGTGCTTAATACCCACTCTATTGGTGTTATACGCGGCGTCTGTATCCCGACTGGTGGTTGTTGGTCAGCAAAATATTGAGTTGGAAAGATGCAGATAAGAGATATCAAAGATTGGTCGGATACACCAAGAAAAGACAAAAACAAAGCCTTTTTAACCACGTGGTTGCCATATCTTACATTTTAACGGCCACCTTGTTTTTATTTCTTTCAAATATTAGCACCCCTCTTCTGTGTAATGTCATACTAACCGCAACTTTTTTAAAATCTTTATGTGTCCGCTGATTTTTTGCCGTTAATGCAGTGCAACTGGTCACGTGATGTACCCAGCAGTGGGCGTGACCTGTAGAGGCAGGACAGAGGGGTCGAATTTCTCGTCGAGGTTGCACCTATCAGAGGCTGGCATAACAAATAGAGAACTTCTATGTACAAGCAGTGGCCCATAACTTGTTCAACTGGGGTGGGACAAATGTGTATAGATAAATCCCTAGAGGTAGGATTATTCAAGGTGCAAGGCTGCATTTTAGTGTCGAGGTTACAGCCATCAGAGTTTGGACTGAAATAAAGTAAATAAGATCACTCCGTGCAAGGTGGTAGCAAAAACTATTAACTTGTTCTAGAGTTTCCAAATATTTTTTTTACAAACAACATTGTGCTAAAAGATTCGCGAAGGGCGTTAGTAAACAAAATCATACTAATTTCTGGTTTTCTTTAAGAATCTAAATTTCGAAAAAAATGATGTTGATTCAATATTTATTAAGACAATATGTGTCCTCGTAGCTTTTTCTTTTCACTGTCACTGTCCCAGTTTGACTGCATACCTGCAGTGAAAAGAAGCACTTGAATGGGTCCATAGACATCCCCGGTGTGAACACAGTTATATCTTTTCTCTTTTTATCAGTTATGAAACTTAAACTGATTCCATCCTTTCCCATATTCACAAATCATGGTGTTTTGCCGTGCTGATATGACAAATGGTTTATATTTACCTTACAAATGTGGACAATATTTACTAGCCAGTCTAATAGGTATCACATGATCTTGCAATCTTTCTGGCACGTGATAACTATTTCGCTGCTATACAACCAGTTCTAAAACAACTGACCTCGACGATGATACATATGAAATAAATCTCCTCCTCGGAATATTGTATTATTAGCCAACATAGCTGTATACTTTTGATCCGAAATATGTAAATTCACTTAGAACAAGTAAAAGAATCCATCGTCACTTTAAATGATCACTGATTAAGTGTCAATTGGTGACGGAATATTCTTGAATAACTATATTAATGTACTTATACCTGTTACAAACTTTATGTTCTTGTGGATATGCCTGCATGGCTGCTTAACACCAGATTCAGGGATTATCACTATACATGTAATACAGAAAAGGAAATATGAGAAAAATATCGAAACCATTTCCTGTGTAATACAAGTTATTGTAATAGCACCAAGTGGAAAAACACAAATAACGGGGCAGGCTCAGCTAATGCATATTGGAAGCAGCTCAAGTCCAAGCGTTCCAAGCGTTTTACTCTTGTTTATTGCACTTGAACTTGGTCAAGGACAGTGTACTTGTAAGATGACATTATTGGGGAAAATTATAATAAGAAAAGGCAGGTGATTTAAAAACCCAGCGCAGGGGAACGGGGTCAAATTTTCTCACGGGCGCAAGAGGTGAAAACGCGATTTTACAGTAGTTATCAGAGGCCTTTTTTTTCGCAAAAACTCAATACAATCTACTTCAGTTTTTTTAACATGTATCAGTGACCCAAGTTGTATGTGCAACTTGTGTATTAAAAGGACAATATTTTTTACTAGTAACGCATAGACAAAGTTCGTTGACTCATAAATGATTAATTTTAAGTAGGATACAAATAAAACCAAAGTCTCTTTTACGGTACGTTGCATCCATAGAAATATAAAAGACGGGGAAAGGGGGTGTTGTCTACCAGTCCACTTTAAAACGACGCTATACGTACATACCGACCTTCTCAAGATGAACAACACCAAGTTGGTTGCAATCCTCTTAGTGGTGCTACTGGTGGTCTGTTTTTCCACGAATTCGGAAGCCGGTAAGCTAAAATGAAACAGAGTGTCATCAAAAACGAGAGTAAAAGAATATAACACAGTTGTTTTAAAATTTTACAAGCACATGTTATGATTATTCGTGACCCATTGGATGGCTTTCCAATATGAAATAACAGAAAATGGGCCGCATTTGCAAAGTAACAAGCAGACGAACAGCTAGACGAAATGATAAACAGGAAAACAGATTTTCTTTTAAAATGATAATTTGTATTTTTTCTTTTAACCCATAAGCTTTTGTAAAAAGAAGGAGAGCAACTGCCAAAATTCGCCCAATTGAAGATGATTCGGTGCGTATGAACTAAGTTAAGCATCTTACATGTATTTTTTATTATTACCCGCATGCCTATATACATTTTATACTTTAGAAATCACTTAAAAAATCACTCTAAACTGAAACAATTTAATATCAGACCATTTTGATAAAAAGGGGTATAAGCTCTCATGTTTTTCATCAGGGTATCCGGCAGGTCACTCTTTAGAAATGTGTGATATTCTGTATTCTCTGTGATAAAGTAGAGGTGTCTTCCCAAAATTAAATATATTGATCTGTATAACAGGTTCAAGGGCATATAGCACGTTGAATCTTTTTGTAGATTGGCAATGAAGATTTGAAGAGAATCGTTAAGAGGGCTGCGGAGGAATCAGATGAACAGGATAAAGAACTTGGTATCGACTGGGAGTGATTTACAAACACCTGAAACGTACAAACCGCTGCAGACGAACCCAACGACACCTTCGCTGATCTATTAATCGTGTCAGCAATTAATGCCAGAGATGTAGTAGGCAACTTAATAAATAATATCAATTGGGCTTCAATGCACAAATACTAACATTGAAACTTTAACATTTAGAAACTTAGCTTTCACCTTCAGTCATATACTGGAAATATACGTAAGCCTTGGCTACGACAAACTAGCCAGCAATCCTGAACTTTAGTCGCCACCTGGATACTTGTAGTTATTATTGAAGTAAATGCTGCTTATCTAATAATGTTATCGATCAATTAACGGAAGAAAAAGATGAGTTTGATTTCAAATAATAATTGAAAGAGACTAAACCCTGTTCCGTGTAGAACAGCATGGCACTGTGCGCTGATTGGTTACTTGCTGTCAGTCAGCCTGGACATGTATGTGAGGCCAAAATAACAATATACGTGCCTCTGTGCTTTAATGGAAATAACACGTGTTTTCTTAAGGAAAATAAACAGATAACATGCTTATACATGTGTCTATAAGAATTGCGACTCTTCTGTGCTTTATACCCACTCTATTGGTGTTATACGCGGCGTCTGTATCCCGACTGATGGTTGTTGGTCAGCAAAATATTGAGTTAGAAAGATGCAGATAGGATATATCAAAAATTGGTCGGATACACCAAGAAAAGACAAAAACAAAGCTTTTTTTAACCACGTGGTTGCCATATATACATCTTTACGCCCACCTTGTTTTTATTTCTTTCAAATATGAGCACCCCTCTTCTGTGTAATGTCATACTAACCGCAACTTTTTTTAATCTTTATGTGTCCGCTGATTTTTTGCCGTTAATGCAGTGCAACTGGTCACGTGATGTACCCAGCAGTGGGCGTGACCTGTAGAGGCAGGACAGAGGGGTCGAATTTCTCGTCGAGGTTGCACCTATCAGAGGCTGGCATAACAAATAGAGAACTTCTATGTACAAGCAGTGGCCCATAACTGGTTCAACTGGGGTGGGACAAATGTGTATAAATAAATCCCTAGAGGTAGGATTATTCAAGGTGCAAGGCTGCATTATAGTGTCGAGGTTACAGCCATCAGAGTTTGGACTGAAATAAAATAAATAAGATCACTCCGTGCAAGGTGGTAGCAAAAACTATTAACATGTTCTAGAGTTTCCAAATATTTTTTTTACAAACAACATTGTGCTAAAAGATTCACGAAGGGAGATGGTGAACAAAATTATTCTACTTTCTGGTTTTCTTTAAGAATCTAAATTTAAAAAAAATGTATGCTGATTCAACTTATTAAGACATTTAGTGTCCTCTTAGCTTTGTCTTTTCGCCGTCACTGCCCCCTTATGTACCCTGGAGTTGACGTTAAGAGCAGAGACAGGACAAATGTGTTTCAGTTTCAATTTGAAGAGCCTAACCACTTCTGACTGCACACCTGCACTGAAAAAATCAATTGAGTCGCTCCATATACATGTACATCCCCGGTGTGAACACAGTTTTATCTTTTCTCTTTTCTGTCAGTTATTAAACTTAAACTGATTCCATCCTTTTCCATATTCACCAATTATGGTGTTTTGCCGTGCAGATATGACAAATGGTTTATATTTACCATACAAATGTGGACAATATTTACTAGCCAGTCTAATAGGTATCACATGATCATTCAGTCTTACTAGCACGTAATAGCTATTTCTCTGCTATTTAGCAACCAATTTGATGATACATATAATGAAATAAATCTCCTCCTCGGAATGTTGTATTATTAGACAACATATCTGTATTGTTTTGATCCGAAATATGTAAATTCACTTAGAACAAGTAAAAGAATCCATCGTCACTTTAAATGTTCACTGATTAAGTGTCAATTGGTGACGGAATATTTTTGAATAACTACATAAATGTCCTTATACCTGTTACAGACTTTATGTACCGTTGGATGTGCCTGCATGGGCTGCTTAACACCAGCATCAGGGATTATCACTACACATGTAATACAGAAAAGGAAATATGAGAAAAATATCGAAACCATTTCCTGTGTAATACAAGTTATTGTAATAGCACCAAGTGGAAAAACACAAATAACGGGGCAGGCTCAGCTAATGCATGTTGGAAGCAGCTCAAGTCCAAGCGTTCCAAGCGTTTTACTCTTGTTTATTGCACTTGAACGTGGCCAAGGACAGTGTACTTGTAAGATGACATTATTGGGGAAAATTATAATAAGAAAAGGCAGGTGATTTAAAAACCCAGCGCAGGGAAACGGGGTCAAATTTTTTCACGGGCGCAAGAGGTGAAAACGCGATTTTACAGTAGTAATCAGAGGCCTTTTTTTTCGCAAAAACTCAATACAATCTACTTCAGTTTTTTTTTAACATGTATCAGTGACCCAAGTTGTATGTGCAACTTGTGTATTAAAAAGGACAATATTTTTTACTAATAACGCATAGACAAAGTTCGCTGCATCATAAATGATTAATTTTAAGTAGGATACAAATAAAATAGAAGTCTCTTTTACGGTACGTTGCGTCCATCGAAATATAAAAGACGGGGAAAGGCGGGTGTTGCCACCCAGTACACTTTAAAACAGCGTTATACGTACATACCGACCTTCTCAAAATGAACAACAAAACGTTGGTCGCAATCCTCTTAGTGCTGCTACTGGTAGTCAGTTTGTCCACGGATTCGGAAGCCGGTAAGTTGCACATGTATTTAACCATCATGCCATGCAAAACGGGTGTGAAAGCATATAACATAGTTGTTTTAGAATTTTACAAGCACATATTATGATTACATTTATGGCACATTGGATGGCTTTTCAATATTAAACAACAGACAGTGCATTTGCAATGTAATAAGTAGACAGACAGATAGACAAAATGATAAACAGAGAAGCATATTTTCTTTTGAAATTATACTTTGTGTTTCTTTTTTAATCTCAAAGTTTCAACATTAAGAAGAAGAGCAAATGGTAAAATTCACCCAATTCAATATGACTCGGTGCGTATGAACTAGGTTAAGCAACTTACTTTAACTAACAGAATTATGCTTATTTACATTTCACAGCTTAAGATATTCATCAAAACTGAAACAATCTAATATCAGAACTTTTGATAATAATGATGATTTTGATAATGATGGACATTACCTCGAATGCTTTCATCAGATTATGTGGCACATAACATTTTGGAAATATTTAACATTCCGTATTCTCTGTCGTGAAGTAAAGATTGCTTCCAAATATTGAATATATTGTTCTCTATGACATATGAACAAGGGCGAATAGCACATTGAATTTTTGTGTTGAATTCAATTTTTGATTTTGTGTAGATTGACGATGACAACGATTTGAAGAGAATCATGAAGAGGGCTGCGGAGGAATCAGATGAACAGGATAAAGAACTTGGTATCGACGGGGAGTGATTTACAAACACCTGCTACCGTACATACCGCTCGAGACGAATGCAACAACACCTATCAACCGTGCCCGCAATTTATGCCGGAAATGTAGTAGGCAACTTAATATATAATATCTATTAGGGTTCAGTGCACAAACACTAACATTTTATATTTAGAAACTTAGCGTTTACCTTCAGTCATATATTGAAAATATACGTAAGCGTTGGCTACGACAAACTAGCCAGCAATCCTGAACTTTAGTCGCCATCGGGAGATTTATACTTGCAGTGATTATTAAAGTAAATGCTGCTTATCTGATAATGTAAAAACTGATCAATTCGAGGAAGAAAAAGGTGGGGTTGATTCTAAATAATCAGTTGAAGAGACTAAACCCTGTTCCGTGTAGAACCGCATGGCACTGTGCGCTGTTTGGTTACTTGCTGTCGCTCAGTCTGGACATGTATGTGAGGCAAATATGACAATACAAGTGGTACTGTGCTTTAAAGGAAATAACTTTTGCTTTCTTAGGTATAATAAATAGACAACTTGCTTGTACTTGTGTCTTTGAGAATTGAGAGTCCTTTTTTATTTTATACCCACTGTCTTGGTGTTATACGCGGTATGAGGACATGCATCCCGACTCGTAATTGTTGGTTAGAAAAATACTGGGTTAGAAAGATACAGATTAAAGATACCAAAGATTATTGGGATACACCAAGAAAAGACAAAAGCATAGCCTTTTTAACCACGCTGTTGCCATATCTTACATTTTTAACGCCCACCTCGTTTTTATTTCTTTCAAATATGACTGCCACTCTTCTGTGTAATGTCATACTAACCGTAACTATACACAATCACGAAATTCAATGTAAAACAGAAATAAATCTTAGATATCGCATATTGCAGTCAATATATATAATTTTGAGTGATTTTCAAGAAAATAAACTGCACTCCTACAACATCTACTTAAACACCAATAAACTGCAGAGGGTATGGGAATGGTAACAGCCAATTATTGCAATTAATTGTTTTTTAAAACTTAAAAGTCTAATGGAAGTTGGAAGAAATAAATATTAAAATGTAGCCTGTGCCAAAGACAATTACAACATATTAAGTCCACTAAGAGCGCATTTAGAACAGCGGACTAAAGGATCCTCGGATCAAATATGGCCGACCAACTTAAATGCTCGCTGTGTAATCCCCGCGGGGAATTTATTCTTATAAACGTGTCTAATCAGTAAGCGGCAAGCTTTTAAACCGGTCGCCATAGTTGATCCGCGGATCTGTTAGTCCGCTGTTCTGGATGCGTTCTAATTCCACCCAGTATTATGGTGGTAATGGAGGACACCAGGTTACCTCTGGAATGTCGTTAATGAATGTAATATGACACAAGGTGTCACATGAAATGATGTGTCTTTACAAGCGTATCCATGCAAAACGTTCCTTTTGCTTCAGGGGATTAGGAGGTAAAAGCAACACAAAAAAATCAGAAAAATTGATGCCAGCATTATAAACGTCAGCAGGGAATTGTGAAAAAAATTGCAGTGTCAGATTATTTAACACGCTTCACATCAGAAACGAAGCCGGTGACAATACATACAATACGAAGTAAAATATGGTGATTATAACGGTGACAGCTGCAGGCCACAAGGTTACATCTGGCATGTCTTTAACAACCATAATGCATGACACAAGGTGTTGTACGAACTTTACAGCTGAAGTCATCCAAAACATCATTTCAACGTCAGGGGATGAAGGAAAAAATCAAAATTTACAGATGTGAGAAAATTATATATAGCCAACATGCAGTAGGAGATAACAATTAAAATGGCACTTTTTAAAATTTCACTGGCATTTTAGGGTTGGCATAAAGATAACTAACTCAATACTCTGTAAGGAGGCGTTTGGTTGTCGTTTCGTACTGGTGTATTGGCGTGTACTTGCACGGGTGCACGTGATCGGGGCCAAGGACAGTTAACCTGTGAGGTGACTTTTGGAAAAATTGGTACAGTTAATATAATGCAGAGGACTTTCTAGTTCAAACGTAGCGCGATGGATCGGGCTTAAATTACCCCAATGGCAATTGCGTATAAGATAACATTGACGATTTTACCCCAGTGACCAGACTTTTTGCGCGACAAACAAATTATTCTATTCTTTGTTTTATACTAATATACTTATATGAATAACACAAGATACACATACAATATTTATTCTAATATTTATTTATTCTAAAATTTTGCATCACAGTTCATCATCACTTTTAGGAAAATATAAAGGAAATCGTTTTTCGCCTTTACGGTATGTTGCGCCAAACTCAATATAAAAGACCAGGAAAGGGACCGTTGTCACCCAGTTTACTTTTAAAGCAGCGTTATCCTCAAGATGAAGAACACCAGGTTGGTAGCAATCTTCTTAGTGGTAATACTGATGGTCTGTTTGTCCACGGATTCGGAAGGTAAGTTGAAATGAAACACCATGTCATCCAGTGAAAGAAACACAATATATACGGTGTTGTAGAAACTTTTGTTTTAGTGAAACTCATTTGTAATGTAACAAACAGACAGACAGATGGACTAAATGACAAACAGGAAATATATATTTAATTGTGAAATGATGTTTTGCGTTTTTTCCTTAAATCCGTAGCTGCAAGAAGAAGAGGACATACTGGTAAAATTCGCCAAATCAAATATGACTCGGTGCGTATGGAATATTATGCATATCTTTCACTCAAAATTGAAATATTTCAGACTTTTTCGAAAAAAAACGTGGTTATTTGCTGGAATGTTTTCTATCAGATTATCTAGTGAAACACATTTGTAATGCATACTTTTTAGAAATTTGTGAAACTCTGCATTCTCTGTCGTGAAGTAAAAAGACAGCATGATCGAACATATACTAGGGCGTATTACACGATGTTTTTTTTTTTTTTTTTTTTTAAGATTGGAAATGAAGATGAGAAAAGAACTATGAAGAGAGCAGTGGTGGCATCAAATGAACAAGACATCGAATATGGTATCGACGACGAGTGATTCAAAGAATAACTGCATAATGCTAGAAACGAACGCAGCGACACCTTCGTTTATCTATCAAGTATGGCAACAGTGTATTCCAGAAATACACTAGGCAACGAAATGGTTTATATCATCTTGTCGGCAACACTTAAAATGTAAAAGTAAACACTGGGACATTTATAAATTGTGCCTTTTCCTACATTGAGACACGTACTGGGTAATATACCCAAGCCTTGCCCAAAACAAACAGTAATTCATTACGTTAGTCGACACCGAGAGGAATTTGACTGGTAATGATGGTTTAAGTACTCATTGCTTACCTTCTAGTATTTCGTCAATTAAATTTATATAAAGGGTTAGAGTGATTTTGAATAATACTTGATGCGACTAAGCCCGGGCCCGTTCTTTGCAGACCTGCACTGTGCACCGATTGATGACATGCCGCTGCCCAGGACATGAATGCGAGGCAAATATAACGATAGAAGTTTGCTATTTAAGAAATAATACATTCTGCTTTCACTTGAAACTTAAACAGACAACTGCTCGTACATGTATCCAAGAGAATTGGCAATCTGACAATGACAATTCTATGTTTTATTCCTATTTACTTTGTGTGGGTCTATATACCGAATCTTGATTGTTGGTTACAAAAATATTGAGTAAGAAAGATGAAAATCAGAGATATCAACAATTGCTGGAATACACCAAGACAAAAACGTAGGACCTTTATACCGGGTGTAGGCACCATTTTGCATTTAACATCCACCCTAGTTTTTTTTCAAATATGAGTGCCCCCTCTTCCGCTTAAAACTTATTGTAACTTTACATGTATGCACAATCACAGATTCAAATGTAAAACAGCAATAAACCTGAAAATCGAAGTCAACTGTTTTGTGTATGCAATATGGTTGATTATCAAGAAAATAAACTGGCCTATCCCAGATTCTCGACTAAACCAAGAGTTATCACCGCGCTCAGCAAAAAGGCCGATGCAAGTAAGGCCGAAACCAAGTGCTGATCAGGGCCTGGGAGTGGTTACAGGGTATATAGCCAGTTATGCTGTCACCTTGAAATTGTTAATTGTCAAATCTCCAATGAACAAGTCACTGCATCGTTGATTTTATAAGATTTTTTATGATATTAGAATAACAGAAGTAATTATATGACAATGACAATTCGTACAGTAAACTTCGTACAGTAGACAATTCGTACAGTACAAAAAATCATTATGGTGACAACTGCAGGTGAGAACGCTTTTTCGGGCATGATATAAGACATGGAACAAGGTGATGCATGAATTTTATTTCGTTTAACGCATTTACATGTGTCTTTACATGTTCAGTCAAATGAAATACCTACATTCAACGCCCGGTGTTAAGGAGAAAAAATATATACATGAGTCAGAAAACTATATATCATAATGCATACAGTAGCAGGGAGTTCTGAAAATCACAACATTATCTACACTATAGAATTTTAAGGTTTGGGCCATAAACATGATGGAAGAAGGAACTAGCAATTCATGTTCTGCAAGCTATTGTCGTTTTGAACTGAAATTGGCATTTCTTTGCGGGGGTTCAGCGATTAAAAATTTTGTTTCATTTAATCGTGTCCAAAGTTCAAGATATCTTTTACATTTTGCAGACAGAAATGAGACTAAAATATTTACAAGTATCACTTTTCTTTTGAATTATTTCTTATGTTAAAATCCTCAGCCATTTAAAAAAAATGATAGGATGCAAGCACGACACGAAAATACAAAAATATTTATAAGGAAAATCAAACAAAGAAAAAAGAAAAATATGTCCCACACAAGCTTTTTACAAATACCTAATGTCCAAAACTAAACGTTTGAATCATTCACTCTGGCGCATGCGCACATCTACACCAGTTTTTCAAAAAACTTCAGATCCTACAGTGGGTCTTCGCTTTTACTGTTCATCTGTTTGTCCGTCGATAATTGCGACTGTACTTCTGTTGGCCTGTTTATCTCTCTGTCTGTGTGTCTGCCTGTCTGACTCAGGGTTGTGCATATACCATGATAACTTTATATTTTTTAAATTAAAAAGGTTACATGCATGGAATTCATATACCATAAATTTTGTCTTCTCCGAGTTCGATTATTTGTAATTTTACGCCTCGTAGGCCATAATTATGAAAAAGAAAAAATCTTTGCTACTACCTTGCATATCCTATTTTTTTAAAACCCTCACAAATAATACATCGCGGCAAGACAACCCGTAACAAGTTCCAACACAGTACTTTTGTGGAAAAGCAGTGGCCCAAAACAGGTTCAGCTGGTGTTACCCATACCTAAGATGTTTTCAGTAAAAAAAAAACAAAATGCAAATAATACTTAGTGCATGGCGGTCACAAAAGCAGTGAATGCTCTAGAGCTCCAAACACCTTTTACGAACATCATTGAACTAAAACATACCTCAAGAGGCTTCGGTTAAGATAATTGCACCAATTAAATTCTGGTTTTTCTTTAAGAATCTAAATTTCCAAAAAATGGATGTTGGTTCAACATTTATTCAGTCGTTATGTGTCCTTCTCCGAGCTTTGTCTGTTCACCGTCACTGTCCCCTTGACGTATCAAGGAGTGGGATAGACAAGTAGAGACAAGCCAGAGGTGCTGCGGTTTTTCGTCTTGTATTTATGTCTCCTTCATCTAAACCGACTTAATATGGCATACCTATCAAAAGAATAGGACAAATTAAATATGATGCTCGAAATCGTATAATCCCTGATGTGAAAGCAGTTTCATGGTATATATTTTTATAATCTTGAAAATTCACTGTGTCCATCATTTCCCTCTTCAGTCTTAGGGTGCATTCCCAGAGATTTAGATTTAGATCGACCTAACTCCCTGGGGGTTCACGCTAAATTGCAGTCAGCCGAGCGCGCACCATAGCTAATTACCCCCTTACAGTTTTTAGTAGGCAGGACAGATGCTTAAGCCGGCTAAGCTGACAATAATCTAGTGAGACTCCCCACAGGGATAGATCGATCTAAAGTCTATGGGAATGGGGTCTAAGCCAAGCTATTATAACTACATGCGATGGAAAAAAACAAATTAAATTAAAGGAACGGGGTCAGTCAATGTATAGCGGGGGCAGTTAAAGCTCAAAGGTTCCAAACGTTTGACTGTGGACCAGTGCACGTGATGGTGGTCAAGGACAGTTTACTTGTAATGTGACACTGCTGAGGAACATTACAATACAGACAAGGCATGTGTCCGTGGGTCTAATTTTTTTGTTGACAAGGAGGTCTTAGTAGTGGTCAGAGGAAATTTGTACAAAAAATACAAAATAAAATATATAAAATATTACTTGATTTTTACAAACATACGTGTATATTGAAGATACTGTATATGTAGAACATGTGTGTTTAAGGGTAATATATGTTCCCATTACGCATAGGCAAAGTTCGTTGCACCATAATTGATTAAATTTAAGTAGGACACAAATGAAATCGAATTCTCTTTTACGGTACGTTGCGTCCATCGAAACATAAAAGACGGAGAAAGGGAGTGTTGCCACACAGTTCATTTTTAAAACAGCGTTATAATACAAACATTCCTAGCTCCTCAAGATGAACAACACCAAGTTGGTCGCAATCCTCTTAGTGGTAATACTGATGGTCTGTTTATCCACGGATTCGGAAGCCGGTAAGTTGTAAGGAAACATGGCGAGTGATAGAATACAATAAAGTTGTTTTTTATGTTTTAGAAGCACATATTAATTATAATTACGCGTAGTCTATGGGATGTCATTCTAATATAAAACAAAACAGAGAACCGCATCTACACTGTAACAAGAAAGACTCGAGGACAAACAAGAAAATAATTTATTTTGAGATGACATGTTTTGCTTTATTCTTTTTTAATGCTAAAGCGGTCCGTCTCAGAAGAAGAAGATCGGTGCGTATATGAACAGTGAATGAACAACGCACTTTAAGCAATTTATATTTATCAGCAGATTTATGCTTATTAATATTAAACACCTAAAGATATCACTCATATTTGAAACAATTTTATAGCAGATTCTTTTGCGTATTTGCTCGATTTTTTATCATGGAAGTATGTAGCAAGATAGTTAATATAACAGGAAAATATAACAATTAACTTTTATTAGCAGATGTGCTACAATATATGTCACAGCTGAAGATGTCACTTGTTAGAAATGTTTGTAACTCTGTGTATGTTTTTTGTAAAAAATGAAGATAATGTGTGGGCGTCGATTTTTTTATAGATTGTTAATGCAGAAGATTTGAAGACGATCTTGAAGAAGGCTGCGATGGAATCAGGTGAACAGGACATAGAACTTGGTATCGACAGCGAGTGATTTTCAGAAACATGCTACATACTGAAACGAACCCAACGACACTGATATAATGATACATATATCAAGTGCGACAGCAATTTATTCCAAAAATAAAAGGCAACGTAACGATTTATATCAATAACGCCGCATGACAAAAAATCTAACAGTGCACAATTGGACATTTAGAAGCTTTTCTTTTACTAACAGTGAGATACTTGGCTACGCAAAAGAAGCAAATAATATTTATCGTACGGCATTCCTTGTTTACTTAATATTATTACCAATTAAAGGAATGGTTTTAATTTTAGTTATAAACAGAAGCTATGCTTAAACTCAATTCATGTAGATCCGAATGTTTGCCGCTGGTTACCAGTCTGGACATGTATGCGAGGCAAATATGACAAAAAGGGGTGGTAGTTTGCTATTAAAGAAATAATACATTCTGTTTTCTATAGGCTACTGAATAGACAACTTGCTTGTTCATATATCTAAAATAGAAGTAAACTTAACTGTGTAATTAATGTAAGGCTGCTTGCCCGGAGAATTGACTGTCTTCTACGTTTTTACATACACTGTATTGGTGTTGACTGTCTAATCTGTATCCAAAAATGCCATAGCGTGTTTATCAAAATATAATTCGGTTTGGAAAAATCGTAGAGATTAAAAACTGTCGGTATACACCAAATAATACAAAAATGTGGTCTCTCTATATAAAACCTTAAGTTACATTTTTCGTAGTTCTCGTAAAAATGAGTTGGCGGCCTTCTTCCCCGAGAAAGGACAAACCAGTATAAGGCATATTGTTTGTAACACCGCAATAGCAATATCAACTATAAAATGAATCTTTGTTTGATGTTTTCTGCATGACTAGAAGGAATATACTGCAGGCTTTACTGTTTTAAACCTTGACAAATTTCGCCGGAGCCAATGCCTCCCTGGGCTCAAATTGGCGAAATGGGAAGAATGGCGCTTTGGCAACGATTGTGCACAAAATTGTGGTCATCCGTGGGGGAAAATTGTAAACTTAAAGGAACAGGGTCAGCTATGCATGACGTACGCAGTTAAAGTTGAAGCGTTTAACTGTGGACGACTGCACGTGATGATGGTCAAGGACAGTTTACAAGAAAGGCGACACTATTGAGAAAATTACAGTAAAGAAAGGGCAGGTGATTTTTAACCCAATGCAAGGTATCGGTGTACAGTTTTCTCAAGGGCGAATGAGGTGACAAGATTTTACAGTAGTGTTCAGAGGCTTTTGAAAAAAAACACATTAAAGTAAGTCTTTCACTTGTTTTTACTTACATATATAAATGTCACAAGATAAGTGGTTATAGCACAATGGATGTCTTCTAATAACGCATAGACAAAATCCGCTGCATCATAAATTATTTATTTTAAATAAGATACAAATAAATCGAATTTTCTTTTACGGTGTGTTGAGTCCAACAAAATATAAAAGACAGGTGATGGGAATATTGCCAAGGTCAGTTTACATGAAAGGCGACACTATTGGGAAAATTACAGTTAAAAAAGGACAGGTGATATTATAACCCAGTGCAAGGGATGGGTGTCTAATTTTCTCAGGGGTGAATGAGGTGACAAGATTTTACAGTAGTGATCAGAAGCTTTTTGGAAAAAAATACAATATAGTCCTTTACCTTTTTTCTCACATACATAAATGTCACAGGATATTTGCACAACGTGTTTATAGCACAGAGTATGTATTCTAAAAAACGCACAGGCAAAGTTCGTTGCATCATAAATTATTTATTTTAAATAAGATACAGATAAATCGAATTTCACTTTTACGGTATATAAAAGAAATATAAAATAATAATAATAAAAAATAACGAAATATAAAAGACCGGTAATGGGAATGTTGCCAAAGGTGACACCATTGAGAAAATGACAGTAGAGAAAGGGCATCCGACATATGATACTGAATTTTCTTGTACGGTACGTTGAGTCCATTATTTTTCGCCTTTACGGCATGTTGCGCCCAGAGCATAATAAAAGACGGGAAATGGGATTGTGACGCACTTCACATTTATGACAGCGTTATACGAACATACCGAGCTCCTCAAAATGAACAACACAAAGTTGGTTGCAATCCTCTTAGTGGTACTACTGGTGGTATGTTTGTCCACAGATTCGGAAGCCGGTAAGGTGTAATAAAACACTATGTCATCAAAACGAGAGTGAAAGAAAAATACATGTAATGCGGTTTTGATATACAGTGTACGTATCTTACAATACATATTTGTTTGAGTGTTTTTAGAAGGTCATGCATTGTCATGTCATGTAGTCCGATAATATAATTTTAATATAAATACAGACAGCGAAGCACATACATGTACCACTACGTAATGTAACAAGCACACGGACAGATAGACCAAATGACAAACAAGAAAACAGATATTATTTTGATATGATGTTTTGCGTTTCTTTTGAAATCCATAGGTAAAGGAAGAAGGAGGACACAATTCGTTAATATTCTTCCAAATGAACATGACTCGGTGCGTATGCATTAAGTTGAGCAATTATTGCATTTATGAGCAGATTTATGCTGTCCTAATCTTTATTAAAGCTAATAATCAAAATTGAAACGATTTAATAACACTTAGATTAAACACTGGTATCTGCTTAATTGTTTTCAATCAGATTGTGTAATGTAGTGCTTATTAGAAATATGTGGAACACTGAAGTCACTATATTCTGTGTCGTGAAATAAATACGGCATGACCGCTTCTTAAATATTGAAAATCATGCACTCTATAATGTGTATAAGAGCGTTTAGCTCTTTTTTGTATAGTTTGGTTATGAAGATTTGGGGAGAAATATGAAGAGAGATGTCACGAAACTCGATGAACAAGACGACCAAAAAAGGTAACGACGCCGAGTGAAGCAAAGAAACATGCCACATGCCGCTTGAAACGAAGGCAACTTCAACTTCCCTGATCTATCAAGTAATTTATGACAGATATAGAATGAACGACGATTTATGCCAGTTAGGCAGCAATCCACGAAATCTAACAGTGAACTTTAGTGCATCTGGAAACTTTGCTCTTGCCTACAGTGATATACTGGAAATATATGTACTTAAGCCATGGAAACGCCAAACAGACCAATAATCCTAAAAGTTAGTCGACACCGCCCAAAAATGTAATGGTAGTGATAGTTATTAAGTACTTATTGTTTATCTGCCACCATTATTAATCAGTAAAGGGTACAGTTAGATTAAGGATTGCTTTGATTTTAAATATTATATAGTGGAAGCGACTAGCACTCAATCCATGTAGATCTGCAGTGTATACGCCGACTGTTGCAGTTTTGTCCGGACATACGCGTAAGGCAAATATGGGGAGACAATTGGTAGTATACTATCAAAGATATAATGCATTCTGCTTTAAGTAGGATGATAACCAGATGATCTGCTTGTGCATCTATCTATGTTTTAAGCCCACTGTATTGCTGTATCCCGACTCGCGATTGTTGGTTACAAAAATGCACTGTGAATTAGAAAGATCAGAGACACCCAAGACTATTAGAATATACCGAAAACCCCACAAACGAAATTTGTGCAATATTGTTTGTAAATAAAAACTTTTGCTGACTCATTGCATCATAACTTTTAGGATGATGAGTCGTATGGAATATTTGATATATAACTTTTATCCCTTAGGCCATAACATTTATAACAGGCAACAATTTGTTACATTGTTAGTATAGTGGGGTTATATAATAAATGCGGCCTCGTTTGGCCAAATATCGAACAACCAATATTCTTTGTTCCCTTCTTTCTTGTTGTGAATGGAACTTAAAAGTTTGTGGTGCACTAGGAAGGAGGAGGAGACATAAGACATTTGCCCCCATTTATACCACGTTTAGTCATATTGATAAAATGCCACAGCTAACCAACTGGAATTGTACGCGTTCCAGTGCAATAATTCATTTGAAAATAAACGAGAGTTATGATCTTTGTATCGCATTGCAACAGAATTTTGAGATGTAGTCTGTGACAATACAAAGTAAAGTAAAATTGTAGACCTTTATATTATAGTGACAATTTCAGGTCACAAGGTAACGCTTGGTAAGGGCCCCTTTACACTGGACGGCGTCCTTTCTGCGTCCAGCAGTACGGCCCCATTTGAGAGTTAAAAAATTATAATACTTTACGTGCCGACAACTGGTCATTGAGCATTCATTCTGATACAAAATCAATGCTTGTGCCTCCTTATTAAGACCACAGCGATGCCAAATTTCATGGTCGCAGAAAGGACGCAGAAAGGTCGCCGTCCAGTGTAAAGGGGGTTTAAATGAATATAATAGGACACAAGGTGTTGCATGAAGTGTCTCTTCAAGCGTATCCTTGGAAAGTGTTCCCTCACCTTCAGGGGATTAAAAGATAAAAACAATACATACAAATGTTTTAGATATTTTACCACGCTTCCCAGCAAACTTTTAAAATGCACTAGTGATCTGAGACAGTACAAAGCAGACTTATTTTAGTGGCGGCAATTTTATGGCAAGATCTGACATGCAGGTAAAAGAACTACTGTAACACAAGGTGCCACATGAACTGACGTGTCTTTACAAACTTTCCCATGCAAAAACGCCCACTTCACGGGTTAGCCCCAATGGATTAAGCGATGAATCAACCTATACATACAGAAGCTTATATATCACACACCATTTATTGTATTAATGAAAAACAACGTTAAATATCCTGCGGTATTTCGGGATTGGCATAAACATATATTGAAATAGAGTGGTGGAGTGACTGAAGCTGCATCTTGCAGGGTAACGTCTTGCGTGTTTTTACAAGGGTAACGTTCAAAAACACTGCCTAACTAAACTGAATGTGTCCAATACAAGTTTCTAGTTATTTTGGCGTTATGCAGATAACTCGAATGTGTCTTATTCTTACCCCCCCCCCTTGCCCCCTCGACCCCACCTTTTCTGGACTGGCTGTGTTTCACGATAACTTTCAATTTTACAATTTGTTTGAGTTTTAAGTTTTAGAAATCTTAATGCAGACAACATCAAGCTTTCAAAATCCCCATTCATTTCACATTTAAAATATCCTTTTTGTGATTGACCGATCCTAGTCTGTCGGAGTTCGCATTTGATTGGTCGCACCATTCCTACAATACTCTTCTGGAATGCGATGCTTCTCTAACACAATTTATGAAGAGACGGGGTGAGCTCTCGTTTTTTTTTTTTTTTTTTTTTTTTTTTTTTTTTTTTTTTTTTTTTTTTTTTTTTTTTTTTTTGTGTGTGTGTGTGTGTGTGTTTGAAATGCATAAAAGCTGCTTTCGCCCAACATCAGTTAGAAGTTAAGCAAGTTTAAGATAGATTTTAGTTTATAATGTCAAAATGTCTCACAAGAGAACAAGCAGAAAACTAATAAAGTAAGTGCAATGACACATTACTGCGTAGAAAACCTTATTTTCGAAATAATAAAATAATCCACATTATATTCAATATTAATCACAGTATTTTATTGTTGATAGTCGTTATCTCACACATCTAACAATAATGGGCTCCATCGTGGCAATCTGCCAACGTCTAGACACTCACTTACTTTGCTAATTTTCATTAATTAACTGCATGCATTTTATAAGAAAAATATGTATTTATACATACAATTCTATTACATATCATGTATGAAATAGATATAACAAGGTCAAAATGAATATTTAATGCAGCTGCATCTGATCTATAGAGTCACTACGTACTTTAAAAAAACTCCGTTTAAGCAAATACCAGATACTTCAATGTAGAGCAACACTCTGAGTCCGTTACTTTGCTAGCGTCTCTTACTAGATTATATTTGATAGGGCATATCAAATAAGCCAAACAAAACATCAGTTTTTTACCCTCTACAATAGAGCAGTGGCGACACTTGTAAGCTAATATCATGTAATAACTGGCGATAATTGGCAAAGGGCTGTTGTCCTTCCGGTGGTGCTTCCGGTGGTGCTTCCGGATTTTGCTCCAGTTCACAGGTATGCTGGGAACTCGGCGCACTTCGGCGGCCCGTCATTAGGCACAATAAGAGCCACGCCGTTCTTGTTGTCATCTTCAACCAAGTCTATGAACGCAGCAGCCACTTCCGCTGGTCTATGAAGAAGACAAATGTTAAAAGTTTGTGTTGTTAATTTTCAGATCTGTTGATATAAGTAAAAACCTTTAAGATAAACAAAATGTTAGGGCAAAACACATGCCTGTTTATCAAACGAATAAAGAAAACTACCACCACCCCTTATTATTATGGAGTTGGAACAAACTTGCGAGTGAATTTTGAAATATATGTACAATTCGCTTACTCACTTAAGTTTCTCTTGCATCCCGTAATCCTGAAGAGGTTTGAGGGACAATATTTTCCCTTGTTTCACTCCGTCCTCGGTCCAACATTTGACAATATCAGTGTCAACCAAACACGGACACAGACAGTTCATCCGTACTTTGTGCACTTCCATATCAGGGCTTGCCTGAAAGATGTGGTTGGATCGTGTATGAGAAAAGTAAGATACTGTACAAATGTACGTGTGACACATCAGAACCAAGCCCTGTTCTTGACTGACCTTGGTCACACCAGAATACTGATTAGGATTGTATAATATTTCATTAAAAACAGTCCAGATTAGAATCCTTAAAACATTATAAGCACACTTTATATTGTAGCATCTTCGAGGGATTTAAACCATAATCATGCATTGCCGCAAACACAAGTGCACTTTTTATCACGAACACTTGCTGACGAAATTATCATAATTGTCATATATTTATATCCAGTAATGTATCAAATATAAACAATGGAAAATGTGAAAGGTGGGTACCGTGAGTGTGAGAAAAAAGAATGGAAGCAAGGAAACAGAGCTGCTTACAGCACAAGATCTTGTAAATCCAACAACACCGTGTTTTGATGCACAGTATGCAGGAAAACTAGGGAAATGAAGAAGACCTGAAATTATAAGAATGCAACTATTACAACTATACTCATCGTATTCACGAAATAAATAATTTATTGCACTTTACTTGTATCTTGTGTAATGAATATAAAAGTGCAAAGCGACCAGCTATATATTTTGGCTTATGTGGCATAAAGTGGTGAGCCTTCATTCATCAAAGGGCCCTGGTCACACGAAGAAATCATATCTTCAAGAAAAGTGTGACTTTTTTATCATTGGACAGAAATAAAATCTAGTATTCATGTTTGGCTGAATAAAATAATGAGTTAGCTGTGACAATTTTTGCTTTTTATCAACCTGAATGAATTCTTTACTTTCAACTCGATCCGCTTTGTTTGGCTTTATATCTTCTGAATTGATAAAAATAGGTAGTAAAATTGCAATCCAAATAAAGACAATTTACCAGCAATGGACGCAGTGTTAACGATGATCCCACCGCTGCCACCATTATCTGCTCTCATACAGTCCATGGCTGCCGAGGCCAAGCGAAAGACACCTATCTGGAAAAAAATACCTTTTAAAAAAGAAATACGTTGGTGATCGTCGGTTTGAAAAAGAGCTCGTACAACAGTACAAACGATTAACTTGGGTATTTTGACCACAGAATAGTGTTACATAAGTTGTAATCATAAATTGAACTCGTCAACCTCAATGATTATGATACTAAAGACAACTCACCAAGTTCACTTCAATGGTTTTCTGTGGGATGCTTTCATCTAAGATCCCTGCGTTGTTACCTATGATATCGGGTGTTCCATAGACTTCCTTCACTGTTTTAATTGCTCCTGCAAAAAGTACATGTTTACACATTAAATGATGTGACTTTCCCCATCCTTAGTATACATGTTAACACAGGGTGAAGGCAGCATATATCGGGTATATCCCACACCTCACATAAACCTGTTAGTCAATTGCAATTTTATATTACAGGTAAAACTTAAGATATGGACACGAATACATTTATTAGCGATAAGAAAATAACCACACAGTCGGTTTTTGTTTTATTTTACTTTATCAGGTTATTTTCTTTTCCTTGTATAGATCACAAAAGAATGTGGTCTTGACCTTAAACTTACGTTCAACGCTCTTGTCTTTTGTGACGTCACACTCCGTAAAGATCACTTTCCCTGCATACTGCTCTGCCAGTTCTGCTGCCGTCAACTTTCCTTGTGTTGCATTGATATCGGCAATAACTACCTACAATTAAAACAAACAACCAAAGCTGAAAGATGCTTCAAGATTTTTACAAAATCGGGTTACGGAAGCGCGTGAATGTTTTAATTAAAATTGATCATATTTTTTATATACCTGAAGTAACTTACATGTGGTTTGGCATACATGAAATTTATATTTAATTAAAATTCAAATAGATATGCTTATTTTCCCAATCTTGAATTACATATCAAAAAATATCTCATTTTGTAGATATAAAGTGTTTCAACAGCACACTGACTTTATCTGTATAGTTTCCTCATATCTCTTGCGATATGATTGAAAATGTCATCTCATATCCCATAGCCTACTGAAGTAAACTCCTGTCCATGTAGACACAAGATCAGTTGAAAATTTATATTAAACTAAAAAATGCACTTGAAAAATTACAAATAAACAGATAAATACAGACGATAAACAAATATATAATTACTTATCGATAACTATTGCGCATTCACGATATCAGGTCAGTTTTCCTTTGAAGCAACAAAGATGTAAATTGTGTTTATAAAACATTGGTATTTCAAATCAGGTTTCAGCCTGGCCACTATTTATTTTTAAAACAGGAGCAAATCAAAGTCTTGAAAGCGTTTTGGTACCAAGCGATGTCAAACTTTAGGATAACAAAAGACGAAACGCAGTGGGTTGTGTAAATTCACATGATGTTCAGTCTCCCTTATTGCCAGTGTTTAACTATACACTGTTTGTAGAACAAAGTTCAAAAATGCTACCAGAATGCTTTCATGCCTCTACAACTAAACCCAACTGTTTTTCCCACAAAGTCAAAATGGGTCAATTAATTCACTGTATCTAGACAATTCAATCTTAGCCTTGAAGTTTCCGACTCAAATTTAACATTTTCTTGATTCCTCTTCTCCGCCTAACCTGAATACTGAACTACTTTGCATTTTGAGCGCTGATCAACCAGGCATTTGCATCAATTAACAAAATATCATTTTTAAAGTGGATATATCGAAGAAATTGTCTGCTAGACAACCACTACTAGCTGATGGCATTCAACAACTGTTTTAACTGGAATTCTCACCTTAGCTCCCTTTTTCAGCAGTGCCTCACATATAGCTCGTCCTATTCCCTGTGCCCCACCAGTAACAAGCGCCACTTTGTCCTGGATTATCATCTTGTTCCACCTTTGAAATGAAATTACTATTGCCTTCTTCCACAAATAATTTTATTCGTGCTCGTTTTTGTGCTGCCAACTTCCAACTGCTTGCAGAGCGACTGCTCCAGCTTCAGCTCCAAGGGTCGTCTGCGCCTGGCTTCTCAGCAGACGACATCCAAATTGTGCAAATGGCTTACTTAGTTCCGAGTTCTGGGTGAGTTTGAAATGATGAACTTTAGACTACACAGCAAACAGGGGGGATAGCATTACGTACTCGTATCATCAACCTATTTAGACACGATAAGATAAATATTTATTTAGTCAAACATACATATATATAACACAATATCGGGAATGAATTGTCCAGTAAAAGCGACGTTGTGTTTAAAAAAACTGGAACCAGTAAGAATAAAATAAATTTAATACTTAAGTATTTAAAAGGGATACAGGAGAAGGATTAAAGCTACATAAAATATGCTACTACTAATTAGATTTTTTAGTTAAGCCTATAGTTGCTTGGTAAAAATTAAAGGTTGTGAACTGGATGAAAAAACTGTCCCTAGTCAAGTAACAAGTACGTAGATTACACAAAATGTTCCGTTATTTACAAATTGAGCAAGTTCTGGAATTTTTGTCGTCTGCCCTTGGCTCTAACCTAGGTCTCTCCGGGCGTCAGGAAAAAGCCTTCTGATTACTCGTCTGACCTAAATAAAGGGATTAATCTCTGAATGAGGGAACACGTTTAAGAGTCAAAAGTGCTCGTCAATATACCTTCTACTGGCAGGCCTCAAGCACTAACCAGTACTTCAATCCGTGCTGTATAATTAACGCAGTTTCTCTTGATGAGATAAGCGTACAGGCTAAAATAGGATCTTTCATAAAAGTCAACGCCATGCACAGGCCTCTGTTTAATAGAGTATGCCAGCCCATGTACTCCACTTGTCACGTATCATTAGGCAAGAAACTCGTGACCCATAGCCTTTTTTTCCAGCTGCCGAATTGTTTTGGAATTGAAATTAGAAAAAGAACTTTTGAACTTTGCTCATACAACTTCAACTTGGTTGGCAGTTTTATGCGTTAAACAACATGGCTTTAAAACCCACCAATTTAATAATTGTTAAAAAGTTTCTCTATAAGCGTTTCGTTCTGGACACCGGGGTGTTGTCTTTTCTAGTGCCTCACATCTGTTTCTTTTTTTCTTCAGAGTAAAATAGTTACGGTAAACAAGCCTTCTTCTTTGAGTGGTCGTTACTGATATATTGGAAACTCGATGTCTCGCGGCGGACCCTTTCGTGAGATGAGCATAGCTGAACCATTCTTGCTTTCATCCTCAACTAGGTTTATGAATACATCAGCCACTGCAGATGGTCTAAGTGGAAAAAAGTATAAAAATATATTTTGAATGATAGCCTACTAATAAAAATACCATTATATTCAAATTTAGAAAGAAGCTACTATTAAGAATTGTTTTCTCGATATCGGCTACTTACGCAATAAGATTGAAATAAGATTTAAACGAGATATTGGAAGTCAATAAACGACGTTAAAAGCAGCCAGTTAACCTATTCGTTTCATACATCCTATATTGCAAGTTTAAACTATGTTATATTTTGCTATCGGTTCAAAAGTTGCTCGGGTCTCCTTCCAACATTCAGGTTCTAAAAGAGCAAAAAGGTATTTTAAAGCAGGACCCATACAGCAAAACCTTCATACACTTCATGTACAGTATATCATTAAAAACCTTAAATAATTTGAATGAATGCATTCTGTAAACCCTTTGAAACATGAAAACTGTGCAACGCAACACATACTTCAGCAGTAGCTGGTTCACTGCTTCTTTGATGTGATCGTAATGGAAAATAAATCCTTTCTTTTCGCCCTCTTTGGAAACACGCCTCACCATGGCGGTATCAACCGCATCTGGGCAAAGGCAGTTCATTCGTACTTTGTGCAAATCAAAATCTGGACTCATCTGTAAAATAAAAAATATGCAGACAAAAAAGTGCAGAATTTCTCTCAACATTTTTGCAAAATTTGCACCTGAGTTATCCGTCCCATTCTGGTTACGTTGCAAAGGCTGTGAATGCTACTCTGTCCGCCATTTTGGACCTCTGCGCACAAAGAGCACAATGCCGGGGACAGTCACCAAGTTTTAATTTCAATGCATGCCTATCTGCGGAATTGTGGGCTCTTTCCGTCGTCAGGGTGAAGAAAAAGGTATGAGTTTTTTTAAAGTACCGGTTTTTGCCTTCGCCCTAGCAACGTGCCTGTGCACCAGAATTAACAATATAATTCAGTCCTGTGAAATAACTTACAGCGATAGACCTTGTGAATCCAACAACACCATGCTTTGAAGCACAATACGAGGGACAAACGACATAGGGCATAATGCCTGAAAACATTAAAAGAACAAGATTCAATGCTAAGGTTTTCCAACTTCAAATAATTATTCTCCATTAGTTGATAGCTTTTAGAGCAAAAATCCTCTTTTTCGTTTTATTCACCACCCAGAGCGCGTCATGATTTGTAAATTGGTGTAAGATTGTGATAGGTTTACTTTGTTACTCCTTGCTTAGCCAGATACCATCATGAAAATTGGAATGCCGTACTAGATGGTGTGAAACACAATCACGTGCCATTGTTTGCATTAAAGGTGTTTTAATGTTTGCATTAAAAGTCTCTCATTACTATGGTCCTGTCAAGCTTTCAACATGTGTTAAATCAGTGTAATAGAAGTTTTATATCAGGTTACTTATATACGTTATCACATCAATATACAAATATCATTACCAGCATATGAAGCCGTATTTACAATGATCCCACCGCTGCCACCATTATCAGCTCTCATATAACTCATGGCAACTGCTGCTACACGCATCACTCCGCACTGGTATCACATAAAGTATTGTCAGTGGGAAAAAACATATTATTATTATTATTATTATTATTATTATTATTATTATTATTATTTGCAATATTAAGTCCATGTTTGTCTCGTTTTAAAATTTAGCACTTATAGGTTTCTCTTTGGGACTTGACAATGCCATTAACACTATGTTTAACATTTATTTCAATAAAATATAATTTTATTTAAAATGTAGGATTTTGCTTTTATTGCAATGTATACCAAGTAGCAGTTAAGTTTATTTGTCTGTTTAAAATATTTAAGAATTGCATTTCTAGCTAAATACAAATCAGTAACTGGCAATTTAGATCTCAAAAGAATTAGTTCCCACATTTGTGACATTTGGCACAGGAATGATATCATTTAGAAAACTCACCAAATTCAAGTTTATTGTTCCTATGGGATCATTTTCCATCATGACGCCTGCGTTATTACCAATGATATCCAGTCGCCCGTATGTGTCATGAGATTTTCTTAACGCATCTGAAAAGGAAATTGCAACCGTAAAATGTGCTTGGTAACTCTATTCTACTCCAATGGCCCAGGCTATTTTTAATAATAATGATAATATTTATAATAATATCGATTCAACTTTCAAATTATTAAAGTGTTTTTTTTTTTCATCATTTAGCCAATTCAGACAATTAAGCCAATTTAGAAGTATTGTTTTATCATCGTGTACAGTTCCCAGTGAAACACAGAATTAATGTGAGATCTCGGGCCATGTTGACACTGTGTCAATCCACTCAAAACAGGAGTTAACATGCAGTTGTGCCAAAGCAAAGGAACATTATAACTGAAATATAATAAAGCTTTTTGCTAAAATATCGTGTTCACCCTCCGAAGCTGCGGTACTGTATTCTTAGCCCCCGTCACACTTATTCGAAATCAGCAGGAATCAAGCAGATCCAACCGGAATGCCTAAATTTTAAAAAATTGGTACTACATTCGGGAAGAAATTTCAAATTGACCTAAATTCTTGTAAGAATGCCGTTGGAATACTTGGAATGCGCTTGAATCCGCCTGGAATGATTCGTGCACATTTCGGATGTATGCAGCTCAAATGTAGTCGGAAAACTAGGAATATCAATAGTGCTATCAGAATGCAGTCAGAATATTTAGAATACACTTCTAATGCCGTACGAGTGTAGTTCGATTGCTGGCTGAAATAGGATCAAGATGCATTCGAGTTGCATTCTGGCTCATTCTAGCAGGATTTGAAGTGACTTGACATTTCGGTTCCCCCTCGAATGTGATCAGAATGTTTCGAATGCTGTCGGAATGCCGTGAGAATATTTAGAATGCAGTCATAGTGCAGTTAGAATACTATTCAAATGCCATTCGAAAATTATCCACTTGGAATGCACTTCGAAAGTTTTTAACATGAGCAAAACATTCGGACCCAGCATAAGAATGGGTAGAAATATTAGAAATGCACTCGGAATTCTTAGAATGCTCTTCGAATATCCAGGAAGGCACAAAGAATTGTCTTTCCGACGGCATTCTTGCTCATTCCGCCTCTAGTTTGACGGGGGTATAAGCAATTTGGTCTTAATTTGTTTTTTGATAATGTGAGACTTGAAATTAATACCACAAACACGTTAGTCTTAATATCATAAATTAAATATCAAAAATAAATTTATATGCCATGTAATTGGTACTTATGAATACCTTCCACACTTTCCTGATTCGTGACGTCACATTCAATGAAGGTGACGTTATCAGCATACTCAGTGGCAAGCTCTGACGCCGTCGACTTCCCCTCTGTGACGTTGATATCGGCTATAATAACCTGAGAAGAGAAGTGAGTCGGGTTTAAGTACAGTGTAGAGAAATGTGCAAAACTATCAACGGTGATACGTTCCTACGAAACCGATGCAGAATAAATAAATGTCAAACAAAACACTTTCTGTAATCTGCACTCTTTTAATCTGAGCGTAAGTTCTGTATAAAACATCCGTATTCTGAATTAACCTCCAGCTGGGTAATAAACTAGAAGGCAGTTTTTTTTTTTTTCGTCTATGATAGCTGTTGTTAGGACTCGCTTTACAGTTAAAGCCATTTGAAATTCAATGCACATACGGTGCACGTACACTGCCCGTAAATCCCTTTTTGTATGAGCGGAAGTAGACGGTGACCGTGCGAAATCGCACGGAATCGTACGAATTTAAGGCCTCCGCAGTCTCTGCAATTTTGTCTAGCTGCACCTTTTGGCAAATGCTTCATATCGTCAGCCCGTAGATTGTGAAGTTGATAAGCCTTGATTACATTTGCCATGGGCGCTGTACGATGAAATTATACGATTTTCCGTACGATTTTTTTTAATCGTAAGTAGCTACGGGCTACGGCGAATATAACGCGCGGGGACCGTGTTATTTCTCGAACATTACCTCGAGGTCACGTGGGGAAAATCATATTTTGTTTGAAAAATGAAACGATTTAAAAAGTTTGTCAAAAGTTTCAGCTTGACAAAATTGTTAGAGGCTATGGGGGTCCTGAATCCGTAAGCATTTCGTACGATTTCGAACTGTCACCGCCTGCGGATTTACGGGCAGTTTACGGACATCGCATGGCAAATGTAAACGAGTTACGGGTTCTCATGGACCATTTTGCACTAAATTTGCGCTCAAATTATCATGTTATTCCTCATACTGTTATCTTACCTGTCTCTAATTTCGCATTTGGGTTTAGGAAGCTTAATAATAGTAAATGTTTTTTTTTCCTTTTTTAACTTGAAAATGTGCGTCTCCTTGATATTTCGACGTTAGTGGTCAAATACGCATGGGGGCTGCACCGACAACGTATCAAACAGCATTGCAGCCCCACGGTCACTGTTCACCAACTGCACAGTGGCTGAAAGGGCTCCGTATATGATTGCCAAACCGATCTTTCACGACCTGACCTCAAGGTCATGTAAGAGAAATGGCACGGCGACCGTATGTAATGTAGAAAAACTGCCCCTTGCTATCTCAAAAAAATAGTACGGTCAACCGTATACGATTTCATCGCACGGCGCCTGTGACAAATGATATCAGGCTTAACGCACGGATATGGAGAATAAAACATATTACGGCTAGGGTTACTTCTTCGGTTCAGTGTAACCAATACAGGGGCGGATCCAGAGATATTTTCTGACAGTCTTCCAAATTTTCTTTCTTAATCCATCTTCCATTTTTGACCGTCTTCCGACAGAAAACATTAGATAGCTGACGATGTAAACTTGAAAATCTGACCGTCTTCCAGAAGACCCAGAAGACGGCCTAAATCCGCCCCTGCAATATTTAGTAATACTTTACTGCATTAGTCTGGCCTTGGACATAATAACGTTATTATGTCCAAGGTCTGGCATTCCCCTTTCGTCAATCGCACACTGGGAGTGAGAAAAACTACCTTACAATCAGTCGTTGCAAGTCAATTTAAAAGTTACACGTAATACAGTGTGTATAGTTCACGCTACGTCACCTTGGCTCCTTTTTTCAGCAGTGCCTCACATATAGCGCGTCCTATTCCCTGTGCCCCGCCAGTAACAAACCCTACTTTGTCCTGGATGATCATACTGCCATGAACTTCAGTGCCTTGAAGGTAGTTTACAATCCCCGTCTGTAGAGAAAGGTCCCTAGAACAACAAAGGCAGGTTAACTTAAGAGAGGAAATCGCCGAAAATTCATTGAGTGTTAAAAGAATTGAAAAAGCAATAACTGGATACTATCATTTTGAAATAATTGAAAACAAAAAGTATAAAAAATACTTTCTCATGGTAGACTTAGACTTTAAAACGTTACAGTTAAATTAAAAAGTTAAAACGTTACGGCGGTACGTACCTGCTTTTCCTCAGAACAGTAAAGCAGGGATATGTGCCTGTAAACCTATGGCGTGTTCATTTTATGAATTTTTTTCTCGTGATTTATGAATCAAGTATCAAGTTACATGTACGTGACCCGTTTTATATAAAATGGACCTTGTGTATAGTATAGTATAGGTCCGTTGAGTCCATTGCAGTAGAAAAGTTAAGTTGTTCAAATTTGAATGTAACAGATGAGCTGATGTGATTCAACCCAATCGTGTTTTAATATAATTTATCGACTCTCTTTCACCCCACAAGTTTTATTTCTGGTGTCATAATGTGAATTGATATTTTATAGATATAAAATGCACAATTTATTAGCCTTATAGAGGTTTTTTGTTTGTTTGTTTGTTTGTTTGTTTGTTTGTTCCTTTATTACTTTTCAATTTCGTGAAAAAATCTTAAAGTGTAACCAGAGTAGAGACTGTTTTGGGACACTGTTTAAACATAAAATATATTATTGTTCATTTCTATCCAGAGTCCAAGAGCTCAATGTACCATAAATTATAGTGATTATACTGTATTATCTTTCGTGTAATCGTGTGTTTCTGCGCATCATCATATTCGTATTAATAAGGAAGCTCGTGCGGATTTAAATATGTGGAGGAGATTCAGGGCCGTAGCCTGAGAAAAATGCCGGGGGGGGGGGGGGGCAGTAAGCGGACATGAGGAGGCGAAGGCCCCGAAGAGTCTGCATTCTTTGCATATTACTATCTTGAAGTGTTATCCCATCGTTGCTGCTTTTTGTTCCCGCAGGACCACGTGCGTGATATAAAAAGTACTTATAACAACGAGGCTCTCATTTTTATTCTGAATAGAGTTTTTTATGCCTATTGTAAAAAATCATAAGGTTGTGAACTGGGTGAAAACTGTCCAGAGTCAAGTGAACAGTACATAAAAATCACACAAAATGTCCCCTGCAATCCTCCCATTTTCTACAATTGGGCAAGTTCTGGAATTTTTGTCGTCTGCCCTTTGTCTCTAACTTAGCTCTCTCCGCGCGTCCAAAAAAGTATTCTGATTTCCCATCTGAACTTAAAAAGGGATTAATCTCTTAATGAGGGGAGCACGTTTGAAAGTCAAAAAAGCTCTTCAATATTCATTATACTGGTAGACCTCTCGCACTTATTTCAATGCATTATAAACACTAGGCCTACATGTAAAAATGGTACTGAAAAAATGTTTTTTTTCTTTTAGAAATTTAAATAACATTTCATACAGAGCTGTGGCACTACCATAAAAATCTGTCTACAGAATGTTAGTGCTGAGGGGTCCTTACATTTATGTATTAATATTAGATATGTAACTTTATATGATCGAGTAGGCCTATTCTGCAACCTGCACTTTTCTGAATGCGCAGAACTTTTGCGCATCTCTCTAATGCGCATGCGTCCATACGCGAAAAAAAAAAAAGAATTCAGAATTTCTTCAAAGCCTTTTTATTGAAAAATTACGAAATTTCTGTAAGACTCACTATAACAAACAATAAGCCAAGATTTAACACAACTTGAAACAACCGCTATATTGTGATTGCCTTGACGATTGTGAACCATTTTCCACCAGATGTGTTAGTTGTGACAGAGTGCTTACCTATGCTTGCAACGTTGTTCTCTTGAATCTACCGAGTGCAAAAGTAGCTCGGCAAATGAAGTTTCTTTCTTTATCAATCGATTTTTTTTTTAATTTCCAAAATTCTCTACGTTCACAAATAAACCAAGAATTATCTACAAATAACCAAATTAAAATTCAGATAGATACGTGCACATAAAAGAGTAACGAATCTATGCCAGGCTTCTTCTGTAAGTGGTTGTCACTGATATACCGGAAACTCGATGTCTCGCGGAGGACCCTTTCGTGGGATAAGCAAAGCCGCTCCATTCTTGCTTTCATCCTCAACCAGGTCTATGAATACATCAGCCACTGCAGGTGGCCTAAGGGGAAAGAGAATTATATAAGAAATATATATAAAAAATATATATAAACACTACATGTACAGTATATCATTAAAAACAAAAAGAATGTATATGCCTACATTTTAAAACATGGAAACCGTGCAACGTTACACGTACTTTAGCGGTGGTTGCTTCACTGCATCTTTGACGTGATCATAATGGATAATAAACCCTTTCTTTTCGCCTTCTTTGGAAAAACGGCTGATCATGGGGGTATCAACCATGTCCGGGCATAGGCAGTTCATGCGTACTTTGTGCAAATCAAAATCTGGACTCATCTGTAAAGTAAAAAAATAATATACAGACAAAAATGTGCAGTACAATTTTTTTTATCTCAACAATATTGCAAAACTTGCACCTGGAGTTATGGTGTGTTTCGGTTTTATTTTCTTCTACCTTACAATTTGGCTGCGCACCAGAAGTTACAAGTCAATACTGTGAAATAACTTACAGCAATAGACCTTGTGAATCCAACGATGCCATACTTTGAGGCACAATATGAGGGACAGGCGAAAAAGGGCATAATGCCTGAAAAGATTAAAAAATCAAGATTCAATGTTGAAGTTTTCTAATTTCAAATATTGTCCATTAGCTGATGGCTTAAACCTGGTTTAAGGGAGATCGATACTTTATATTGACCAAATGGTCAAAATAGCTTTTACCCTTTATTCATATGGATAGATCTAATTTAAACAGATACTACTGCAGAAATCCCTTTTCGTTGTTTTGTCCACCACCCAGAGCGTATTTGCTTTTTCACAATGTCCCCGTACATGATTTGGTTTAAGATTGTGAGAGGTTTGTGCTGTATTTCCGTACCCCAGTCTTATAAGTCTAGTGGAGGGGGTCGGGGGGGGGGGTCCTGACCCCCTTCATTTTCTTTAAAAAATCCCACTAATATTCCACTTTAGAAAATAGATAGTTGACTAGCTCAATCACAGTTCTAAACCGTACCAAATAGCACCGTTTGTGCTCCAAAACACCAAGAAAATTTTCAAGGCCCTTGCGCGGGCCTCGAACCCCACGCCAAGGGGGCGTGAGTCGGTTTCATATCCGAGGCCTGTCATTCCTTAAATAAAAACCGAATCCCCCTTCAAGTAATCCTGGATCCGCCACTGCAGATGCCGTCATTAAAATTGTAATGGTTGACAACGAAGGTGTGAAATACAATCTGGTGCTAGTGTTTGCACTAAATTCGTCTTGCTTATGAGATAGAAGCGCCTTATTAAATAGAACCTATCAAACAAAGGCATTATTTCTCCTACTTACTGTAAAAAATCAGAAGTAAGCTTTTTAAGAAGATTACCTGTATCCATATTGTAGAACTTATTGTTGTGATTTCATAGGCTTTAAAACGATGCTGATAGCTGTTCAGGTGCAGGAGATTTTTGGCACAAAACGCTGCTGTTACGTCATCAGCACTAGTAAGCGCATTCACCCAGATGTATTTTTGATGTGACATCATTATGTCATAACATGACAAAGTTAGTTTCCGCATTATGTAAGCGCATAAAGTCCTTACGTATCGACCTCCGTTAACATCAAAACAAGAACATGTAATATTAAAAAAAACTCAGACGATCATCGACATGATAAGTTTTCAACATGTTTTTAAATCTGTTTAAGGCTTTTCTAATACGTTATCATACCAATATATATATATATATATACATTACCAGCCAGTGAAGCTGTATTGATAATGATCCCACCGCTGCCACCTTTATCAGCTCTCATGTAACTCATGGCAACTGCTGCTACACGCATCATTCCACACTGGTAATTTAAAGTTTACGCACGATCAATTAAAATAAAGATTTGTTATATCTCGTTTTAAAAATTTGCAATATGTTTAACATTTTTTCTATAAAATATAATTTTAACTTAAATATATTTTGGTTTTATTGCAACGTATACCAAGTAGCAGTAAATTCCATATGTCTAAACTGTTTAAAATATTTAAAACTCGAATTTATAGAGAAATACAAATCAGTAATCGAAAATCTCAAAATAGTTATTTTCCACATTTACGACCTTTGGAACAGGAATGATATCATTTTAGAAAACTCACCAAATTCAAGTTGATTGTTCCTAGGGGATCATTTTCCATTAGAACGCCCGCATTATTTCCAATGATATCCAATCCACCATATGCATCTTTTGCTTTTCCTAACGCATCTGAACAAGAAATTGCAACTTTAAAAGTATTTTGTAGCTTTATTACACGCCAATGGCCAAGACTATTGAATGATAATGTTAATATTTATAATAATATCGATTCAACTTTCAAATGTTTAAAGTGTATTTTTGTATCATTGAGACAATTCAGGCTGACATGGTGAAATGGAATCGGTGATACATGTATCTGGTGAATTCACCCACTTCTGTTTTAGAAGTCTTGTTTGATCATTATGTCCAGTCCTCAGGGAAAAATAGAATTAATGTGAGATCTCAGGCCAAGTTGGCACTTTGTCAATCCACTCAAAAACAACTTTCATGAACTCGCACTAAAGCAATAGGTCATTACGTCTTTATTATAATAAAGCTTTTGCTTAAATATCATGTTCTCTGTATTCTTTTGAGCAATTTGTACTAAATTTATATTTTGATAATGTGAGACTTGAAACACGTTAGTCTTAATGTTGTTAATTTAAAACATATTTCATACGCCATTTAAGCCGTACGTATGAACGTACGTATGAATACCTTCCACACTTTCTTGATTTGTGACGTCACATTCAATGAAGGTGACGTTATCAGCATACTCAGTGGCAAACTCTGACGCTGTCGACTTCCCCTCTGTGACGTTGATATCCGCTATAATAACCTGAGAAGAGAAGTGAGTCGTGTTGAAGTACAGTGTACACAAATGTGATACGTTTGTGTAACAATCTTGAAACCGAACAGATCAAAGAACAGTCAAGCAGAAAACTTTCTGTAATCTACAATTTTTTAAACTGACCCTAAGTTCTGGCCAAAACCTTTGCACTGTAAATTAACCTCAAGTTGGGTAGTAAGCTAGAAGGCAGGTGGCATTTTTTACGTTTATGATAGGACTTGCGTCACGGTCAACGCACAGGTATGGAAAGTGACACACAGCACGGCTAGGGTTACCTCTTCGCTTCAGTGTAACCAATGATTAGTAATACCTAACTTCATGCGTCTGGCATTCAAATTTTAGGTCAGCAACTGCATACTGGGAGTGATAAAACAATCTTAATAACATGTACAATCAGTCGTTGAAGGTGTAAAGTTACACGTAGTACAGTGTGTATAGTTCACGTTACGTCACCTTGGCTCCTTTTGTCAGCAGTGCCTTACATATAGCGCGTCCTATCCCCTGTGCCCCGCCAGTAACAAACGCCACTTTGTCCTGGATTATCATAGTGTCATGAACTTCAGTGTCTTGTAGGTAGTTTCTGATACTCCTCTCGGCTGTAGAGAACGGATACTTTCCTCGAACTACAAAAGCAGGGTAAATCGAGAGAGAAAATCTCCGAAAACTCAAAAAGAATTGTTAAACCAATTACTGGCTAATATTATTTCTAAATAATTGAAAACAAAAAAATATGAAAAATGCATTCTCACGGTAGAATTATACTTTAAAACGTTACAGTTAAATTAAAGAGTTAAAATGTCACGGCGGTACGTACCTGCTCTGCCTCAGAACAGTTAAGCAGAGCTATGTTCCTGTAAACTTACGGCGTGTCGAATGATGACTGAATGTTTTCTCACGATTTAGGGCTCAAGTGTCAAGTTACATGTACATGTCCCGTTATGTATAATACGGATTTTGGGTAAAATCTGGGACAGATGCGTCCACTGCAGTAGAAAAGTTAAGTTGTTCAAGTTTGAATTTAACAGCTGAGCTGATGTGCTTCAACGCAATCGTGTTTTTAATATAATTTATCAACTCTCTTTCACTGCACAAGTTTATTTCTGGGGTCATATTAATGTGAATTGGTATTTTATAAATATAAAATACACAATATACGAAGTTTTTATCCTTATAAAAGTTGTTTTTTAGTTTCTTTATTACTTTACATTTTCGTGAAAAAAATTTAAAATATGTGCAACCAGAGTAGAGACAGTTTTGTGACTCTGTTTTAACATTTATTCTATTGTTCTTTTCTATCCAGAGTCCAAGAGCTCAATGTGCCATAAATAATTGTAATTATACTGTATTATCTTTTTATGTTTATTTATGTTATCGTGTGTTCCCAAAGCGTATCATCATAAACGTCTTAATAAGGAGGCTCGTGCGGATTTAAATATGTGGAGGGCGTTTCCTCTCTCTTTCAACGACAGGGGATTCTTCCGTGACGAAGAATGGGATACCCCAAAGTATTACGCCTCTACACAGATGCCTATAGGACAAGTGGGTTCGGTGCCTGCCTTGGCGATTACTGGTTTTACGGCCATTGGCCTCCAGAGACTGCATCTTTGCACATTACTATCTGGAAGTGTTATTTCATCGTTGCTGCTTTTTTGCTCTGACAGGACCACGTGCGTGAGCGAAAAGTAGTAATAACAATGAGGCTGTAATTTTTATTCTGAATTGAGTTTTTTAAGCCTATAGTTCTTTGGTAAAATTCAAAAGATAGTGAACTGGATGAAAACTCTCCCCAGTCAAGTAAACAGTACATAAAAAATTACACAAAATGTCCTTTGCAATCCTCCCGTCATTTACAAATTGAGCAAGTTCTGGAATTTTTGTCGCCTGCCCTTGGCTCTAACTTAGCTCTCTCCGGGCGTCCAAAAAAGTATTTCTGATTTCCCGTCTGACCTTATAAAAGGGATTAATCTTTGAGTGAGGGAAGCAGGTTTGAAAGTCAAAAATGCTCGTCAATATTCATTATACTGGTACTGGTAGACCTCACGCACTTATTTGAACACGTGCTGTAAAATAAACGCATTTTTTATGAAAGTTGATATAATAATAATAATAATAATAATTTATTTACTAAAATCGCAACCTAAAGGTTGAAGTTTTACAATGTGTCTTAAATAATAAAATCATAAGGTATTTTAAAATTAACTAAAAATTATAAACTAAAGGACCAAAGACTTATAAGACAGTTTGAAGCAGTAATTTACATAAAATTTAAAAGACTGTGCATTATAAAAGATGATTTAAAACGCTCCGTTTTCACTTTTGGTATTTAAAATTTGTTGCTGACCCTGAGATTTCTTGAGTTCTTTTGTTTAAACAGATGGTGTAGCTTATTAAAATTCTTGATTTTTGTAAAAAATGCGTACATGCAGTAGTGTTACTCATAATGATGAAATTTAAATTGTTCAATTTCTACACAATAAGCTGAAAGCGTACCTGAGAGCTTTCGTCATAACACCTGGGACTTAATCAGTCACGCTGAATTTACCTGATAGTGTATAGTGACAGTGAATAGCGATCAGTTTAGTGACCTCGCATCCTTACCTATGCTTACTGTGTAGAAATTGAACAGTTGTAAATTTCATCATTGTGGATAAACGCATTTTTCTCTGGATGAGGTAAGCGTATCTTTATTTTATAACAATCAACACCATGCACAGGCCCATGTTTAATAGAGTACTGTACGCCAGCTTTTACTCAACTTGTTATGTGCCATTAGGCAAAAAAAACTCCATAACCCGTTCCCCCAGCTGTCGAATATTTTAGAATGAAATGTGCAACTTCAATTTTGCTCGTGTAACTTCAATTTTGTTGGCAGTTTTATGCGTTAAACAACACTGCAAATTTGCAGATTTTCTCTTTCTTATTTATCGTATTTAGAATAAATTCTTTGCAATCTCTTGGGGTTATGAGTCAGTAATCGCAACTGTTGATGTTCTTTTTAAATTTAATTGTAAATTTTATCTTTATTTCAATCAAGTCAATAGTGGCAGATTAAATTCAGCTCATATTTCAAAATTCCATAGTATCTATGTATATAATTCATAAAGCAATTATCTTTTTTTTTCTTACATACAGGTTCCCTCTTCCCTGAGTGATATGACATAAGCAAGTCCGAAAATAAAATCAGCAGAGTTGTAGTTTACAGGAAAAAAACTGGATGGAACTTGTCAACATAAACTGATTGAAGTAAAATTGAATATGACATTTTAAATGATTGTCAGGCACGTCACAAACTCTATTTATTTCAAAAGTAGGCATATATTCTACATGACTGTCATGTTGAAAAAATCCAAAACCAATATATAACTTGCATAAGGACAGGATACATAAGCAAATCAGATGAGATTTTTTTATTTGCACTGTTGAAAAAAAAAGAGATTTGCAAACATATATTGCATAAAACTGGAAAACTGCAACAACTTATTCATCTTTGTGCATTTGGTTTTTGTTTTTCTTTTTTAATAAAGAAATGTTTTATACGTTTGCACAAGTACTGCTACATTTATGTATAATAATTATTTATTATTATTATGTTCGAGTATAATGCAACCTGCACTTTTATATGTGTGCAGAGCTTTTGCGCATCTCTCTTAAGCGCAGGCGGCCATAAGCGAAATTTCACACGAAAAATTAATAAAGTTTCTTTCTTTGTCAATCGATTTTTTAATTTTCCGATTTTTCTTCGTCTAAAAAATAAACCAAGAATTATTTACAAATAACCAAAAAAGAAATTCAGATATATAAATGTAAGAGTAACGATATGCCAGCCTTCTTTTGTAAGTGGTCGTCACTGATATACCGGAAACTCGATGTCTCGTGGAGGACCCTTTCGTGGGATAAGCACAGCCGCTCCATTCTTGCTTTCATCCTCAACCAGGTCTATGAATACATCAGCCACTGCAGGTGGCCTAAGGGGAAAGAGAATTATATAAGAAATATATATAAACACTAAATGTACAGTATATCATTAAAAAAAAGAATGAATATGCCTACATTTTGTAAACCCTTAAAAACATGGAAACAGTACAACGTAACACGTACTTTAGCATTGGCTGGTTCGCTGCATCTTTGACGTGATCGTAATGGAAAATAAACCCTTTCTTTTCGCCTTCTTTGGAAACACGCCTCACCAGGGCCGTATCAACCGTATCTGGGCAAAGGCAGTTCATTCGTACTTTGTGCACATCAAAATCTGGACTCATCTGCAAAGTAAAATATAATATACAGACAAAGATGTGCAGTACACGTACATCTCAACAATATTGCAAAACTTGCACCTGGTGTTATGGTGTGTTTCGGTTTTTTCCTTCGACCTTACAACGTGCCTGCGCACCAGAAGTTACAAAAATCAATTCTGTGAAATAACTTACAGCAATAGACCTTGTGAATCCAACGATGCCATACTTTGAGGCACAATACGAGGGACAGGCGAAATAGGGCATAATGCCTGAAAGGATTAAAAGATCAAGATTAATCTTTAAATAATTATTGTCTATTAGCTGAAAAAACAAAAATCCCCTTTTTCGTTGTTTTATTCCCTACTCAGAGCGAACCTGTTCAGGGTTTATAAATTGGTGTTAGATTGTGATAGGTGTTTTGTAACTCTGTTACTCAGTCAGATCATCATCATCATCATCATCAATGCTCTTCGTCCCGTGTGGGACTTAAGGTCACAGTCACTTCTTTCCATTTGGCCCTGTCTCTGGCTACGTGCTGGGCCTGTCCCCATGTAAGGTCCCCCTCCCTCAGCTCTGCCATCACTGTTCGGCGCCAGGTGGTCTTGGGCCTTCCTCTCTCTTTTTCCAGGTGATGTCCATCTCAAAGCTACCTTTGGTACTCGGTTCTCGTCCATCCTAAGTACATGGCCGAGCCATTTAAATCGCCGACGCTTGATCTGCCCTACAATACTCTGGCTCCCTGTCAGTATGTACAGGTCATGGTTGGAGATCTTATTTGGCCAGAATATGCGGCAGATCCTGCGGAGACACCTGTTATGGAAGGACTCTGCTCATGTCAGACTTTGTAACTCTCCAGCATTCAGACCCGTAGAGCAGAACAGACTTCACATTGCTGTTGTAAAGATAGACTTCGGTGTGTAAGCTGTACTGCTCTGACTTCCAGATTGTGCGGAGTCTAGCGAACTCTGGGCCTTGCCAAGTCTTGCCGTGATGTCCTTCTGAGCCCTGTTGTCTTTGCTGATTAGACTGCCCAGATATGTGAAGTCGTCCACAGACTCTAGTGGTTTCCCACTGACGGTGATAGGTGCTGTCGTACTGTTGTTAATGCACATGACCTGGGTTTTGGTGGTGCTGATGGCAAGTCCCGCTTGTGCAGCAAAGTTACTCAGACGGTCAGTCTTCTCCTGGAGATGGCTGTGTTTGGAGGACAGGAGGGCAAGGTCATCGGCAAAGTCAAGGTCTTCTAGCTGGGATAGGAGAGTCCACTGGATGCCTCTGGGTTTGTCGGATGTTGTCTTCCTCATGACCCAGTCGATGGTTACAAGGAAGAGAATTGGAGTCAAGATACAGCCTTGACGTACACCTCAATCCACTGGGAACCACTCCGTCAGGGTATTGTCCAGGATAACACTACATTGGAAGTGGTCGTATAACATGCTGATTAGAGTGATGATCTTAGGTGGTACACCATATGACAGCAGTATTTTCCACAATGTCTCCCGGTGCACACTGTCAAAGGCTTTCTTGAAGTCGACAAAGTTGATGTATAGAGGCGTGTTCCACTCCAGGCACTGCTCGATGATGTTGCACAAGGCGAAGATCTGGTCAATGCATCCCCTGCCTTTCCGGAAACCTGCTTGCTCCTCTCTGAGTCTGGAGTCAATGGCTTGGTCAATACGCTTCAGCAGAACTCGACAGAAGATCTTGCTGGGGATGGATAGGAGAGTGATCCCACGCCAGTTGTCACATTCATGGAGGTTACCTTTCTTGGGGAGCTTTACAATGAGACCCTTTGTCCAATCGTCTGGTATCGTGTCCTTCTCCCAGATGGTACTGAAGAGGCCACAAACTTGCTGACTGACCTCTTCAGCATCAGCCAACATCAGCTTTCAGCGTTTCTGCATGGATGTTGTCAATGCATACCATCATGAAAATTCGAATGGTGTACTACGAAGGTGTGAAACACAGTCACGTGCCACTGTTTGCATTAAATGTGCTTTTTTATGAGATATGAGCATCTCATTACTATGGTCCATCAAACAAAGGATATGTTACAACTATTTACTGAAAAAATCAGATGTAAGCTTTTCAAGAAGATACCCTGATAACAGGTTACAGTACTTATTCTTCCGATTTTACGGGATTTTAAACGGTGTTGATAGCTGTTTAGGTGCAGGAGATTCACGATACGTCATCAACTCCAATAAGCGAATTCACCCCACGCATTTTTGGTTTTATTATATATTATCAGCATTATCTAAGCGAATAAAGCAAAAAATCCTAACGCATAAATCTCCCTTAACATCAGAGCGAGTAATATGTTTAGACGAACCTCAATGTGTCAAGCTTTCAACATGTGTTAAATCAGTATTATAGAAGTTTTCTATATGGCTACTTACATACGTTATCATATCAATATACAAATATATAAATATACATTACCACAATATGAAGCCATATTTATAATGATCCCACCGCCGCCACCTTTATCAGCTCTCATGTACCTCATGGCAACTGCTGCTACACGCATCTCTCCACACTAATATCATATAATTAAAAGCACGATTAATGGAGAAAATATATAGTGTGTTTTTTGTGATTATTAAGTCTATGTTTTGTCTCGTTTTAAAATTTAGAACTCATGCTCATGCTGTAGGTTTCTCTTTGGGACTTGACAATCCATTAACAATATGTTTAACATTTATTTCAATAAAATATAATTTTATTTAAAATGAAGGGTTTTGGTTTCATTGCTACGTATACCGAGTAGCAGTAAAGTTTATAAGTCTAAACTGTTAAAATATTTAAAACTAGAATTTCTAGCGAAATACAAATCAGTAACCGATAATTTAGATCCGAAGATTTAGTCCCCACATTTGCGACCTTTGGAACAAGTATGACATAATTTTAGGAAACTCACCAAATTCAAGTTGATTGTTCCTATGGGATCATTTTCCATTAAGGCGCCCGCGTTATTACCAATGATATCCACTCGACCGTATTTGTCATTCGCTTTCCTAAACGCATCTGAAGAAGAAATTGCAACTTTTAAAAGTTCTTGGTAGCTCTATTATACGCCAAGGACTCAAATTATCAAATAACAATGACAAAAATATTATAAAATAGTTATAATAATAATAATAATAATAATAATAATAATAATAATAAGAGGTCATCTTAGCAGAAGTTTATAGGAGCAGAGCAGGGTCAGTGTAATTGGAGAAGTTTCAACACTCTCATTCATTTCTTCAACCAGGTGAAATCTTTTTCGATTCAAATTTCAAATGATTAAAAAGTGAATTTTTGTATCATTTAGGCACCTCAGACTTATATGGTGATATGGAATCGGTGGCATTTGGTGAATTCTTCCCCTTCTGTTTCAGATGTCTAGTTTGTTAAATAATGCCAGTTCCAAGGGAAAATAGGAATGTGAGATCTAGGACCAAGTTGACACTGTGTCAATCCATTCAAAAAACAAGAGCTTACATGTACTGGTAGCAAAGCAATGGGTCATTATGTCTTTATTATGATAAAGCTTTTTGCTAAAATATCATTTCCGCACTCCCAAGCTGCGGTATTGCATTCTTATCAGCAATTTGGTCTAAATTTGTATTTTGATAATGTGAGATTTGAAATTATTTATAATTAAATGCCACAAACACGTAAGTCTTAACATCATTAATTTAAAACATATTCCATATGTCTTTTAAGTTGTACTTATGAATACCTTCCACACTTTCTTGATTTGTAACGTCACATTCTATGAAGGTGACGTTATCAGCATACTCAGTGGCAAACTCTGACGCTGTCGACTTCCCCTCTGTGACGTTGATATCCGCTATAATAACCTGAGAAGAGAAGTGAGTCGGGTTTAAGAATAGTGCAGACAAATGTGATACGTTTGTGTGAAAATCTAGAAACAGAAACAGTTCTGTATAAAACCCCGCACTCAGAATTAACTTCAAGCTGTGCATAAACTAGAAGGCAGGTGACATTTTTTGCGTTTATGATAATTATCGTTAGAACGCTTTACGGTCAACGCACAGGTATGGAGAGTAAAACACGGCTATGTTAATCTCTTGGTTCAGTGTACACATTGATATAATACCTCCCTCAGACGTCTGGTATTCAACTTTTTAGGTCAGCGATTACATACTGGGTGCTAAAAAAACAACCTTACAATCAGTCGTTGAAGGTTACTTTAAAAGTTACACGTAATACAGTGTGTATAGTTCACGCTACGTCACCTTGGCTCCTTTTTTCAGCAGTGCCTCACATATAGCTCGTCCTATCCCCTGTGCCCCGCCAGTAACAAACGCCACTTTGTCCTGGATTATCATAGTGTCATGAACTTCAGTGTCTTGAAGGTAGTTTCCAATACTTCCAAAACGTATGCAGAGAACGGTCCCTTTCCTCAAACTACAAAAGCAAATGGACGATACCTACGTAGCAGGGGTATCTCGGGAGAGAAAATGGCCGAAAAGTCATTGAGTTTTAAAATATTGTTAAACAAATATTGTTAAATTGTTAAACAAGAAAATATCAAATGAAAACAAAAAGTTCTCACGGTAGACTTTGAAGATTCATGATAATTCACCGTATAAATCTTAAGGAAAAAAATAAGTATTACTACCATAATCCCCGAAGAAGGCCTAGGGGCGGAAAGCTTGACATCTGTATGACATCCGTAAAGTAGATCTTCAGAGATGCATCAGTCATAATACTTATTTTTTCACGGTAAACTTTAAAACGTTATATTTAATTTAAAATTTAAAATGTCACGGCGGTACGTACCTGCTCTTCCTCAGAACCGTTAAGCAGGGATATGTTCCTGTAAACCTTTGGCGTGTCGAATGTTTGACTGAATGTTTTTTTCGTGATTTATGAGTCAAGTATCAAGTTACATGTACGTTTGTATAATACGGATATTGTGTAATGAATAGGACTGATGCGTGCATTGCAGTAGAAAAGTTCTAGTTTGAATGTTATGGCTGAGCTGATGAAATTCAAGGCAATCGCGTCATTTATTTATTTTATTAAATGCACAAATCAATCATAAAAGTAAGTCTTTTTCCAGAGCTTTGTTATTACTTTAGATTTTAATGAATAAATCTTATTAACTATGTGCAACAAGAGTGGATATTGTTTTGTGACACTGTTTTCAAATATATCGTGCTACTCTGTCCAGAAATTATTGTAATTATATTGTATTATCTTTTATGTAATCGTATTTGTTATAGCTTATATCAGTATGTGATCGATATATGTACCAGATTCAATGATTTGTAGGCCCATGAGGACGGGTGATTAATATACTTATATTTTCACATGTCACGTAAATAATTAATGCTACCACTAAAAGTAGTGTGTTGAATTTTTTTACGGTTTGTCCATGCAGTCGAGAAAAATAATTCACGCCCACATGAGAAGCATGACAATAATTGAAAGGTAAATTGTAAAGGCGGTACAAGAGTACACGCGTTTTGGATAATGTAATGCACGGCCAGCGTATAAAATAACAGTTGGTATTCAATGCAAAGCAAAATAAATACACAAAAAAACACCTTGAGAAAAAAATCCAAACACGATGCACTTTTAACACAGGTGTTCAGTGTAAATCAATGCAATATTTTAATATGTATGCAAAGTATCCATGGACCGTTATTCCAAAACATGAACTACTACGAAAAGATGATCAATATCTTTGGTGTTGCAACTTTTCGATGCGTCATTCAAGTCCAATAACAAAAAATAATGAGCTGCCAATTGAAAGCGAAAAATTTATATTGCCGAAAACGTTAAAACATTGTTTGATCTACAACATACTGGTAGTTTGCCTGTGAAGGCAGTCACCTTTCAAACATTAACAGATTTGTACCACCCAATAAAACCAGGAAGCTGATTGCCGTAGTCTTTACTAATATACTGGAAACTCGATGTCTCGCGGTGGACCCTCTAGTGTGATAAGCATAGCTGCTCCATTCTTGCTTTCATCCTCAACCAGGTCTATGAATACATCAGCCACTGCAGATGGCCTAAGTAGAAAAAATACATATAAGAAGCATAAAAAGCAGTCCTGTATGATAGCTTACAAATAAAAAACTTATATTAAAATACAGCCAAAAGCTACTAGTTAGAATCTTTTTCTCAATAATGTCTTCATGTGCATATTAACATTGTTACAAGATTGAAACGAGATACTGGATGCCAATAAACGATTTGGAAAGCAGCGACTTGATTCATTTTTTATATATCAAACAATACGATTTCAAAACTGTATTGCTTGCTAACGACATTAGATTGTTCGTGTTCCATTTCCAAAAGTCGGGTTCTTTAAAACCAACCACGTGTCATAAAGCAAACCTTCACGCACGACATGTACGCGTACAGTATACCATCAAAAGCGTAATGGATGAATATAAATGTGTAGATTCGGAAAACCCTGTGAAACACGCCAACAGCACAACGTGACACATACTTAAGTGGTTTGTTCACTACATCTTTGACCTCCTCATAAGAGAGAATGAACCCATCCTTTTCGCCTTCTTCGGAAAGATGGCTCAGCAGGGAGGTATCAACCATTCCAGGACATAGGCAAACCATTCGAACCTTGTGCAAATCATAGTCTTGGCTCAACTATGAAAATTAAAGTTTATATCAAAACAAAGATATGCAATACTTCTCTAAACAATTTTGTAATATGACACTTGAAGTGGTTTCGTGTGTGTTTAGGTGTTTACTACGCGCTTGTTCAACAGGATTTTTCGCCCCATATATAATAATGTTAAATAAAATAACTTACAGCAAAAGACCTTGTGAATCCAACAACGCCATATTTTGAAGCACAATAGGCCGGGCATGTGGCAAAGGGCATAAGACCTAAAAAGGTCAAAAGATCAAGATTCAACTTTAACGTTTTCCAATTCCAAATATTGTTCATTTGGCAGATAGCGTATAAGCCTGGTTTAATATCTGAGTAAGAAATGTTGTAAAAACTTATACTCGCACAACATCGATATGCCAACCTCTCAAAATTTGTTTAATCAGTTTAATGTCATTATATACGTTATAATAGCCATATGTGTATCATTACCAGCATATGAAGCCGTATTGACAATGACCCCACTGCTGCCACCTTTATCAGCTCTCATGTATCCCATGGCAACTGCTGCTACACGCATCACTCCACACTGGTATCATAAAAGCGTGGTCATTGGAAAACATGGGATTATATATTAATAGAGCACAATGCAATTACATACTTTGCATTAGTACTGAACTCCCCAGCAATGGGTAGAGCACTATTAAACTTGCGTGCTCGCCCGCGCGCGCGCGTGTGTGTGTACAAAAAAATCAAACCATTACGCGACAAACCCTATTAAAGCTCAAGTATTTTTGTTGATAAGACTGATAGTATTTTAGAAAACTCACCAAATTCAAGTTGATTGTACCTATCGGATCATTTTCCATCATGGCGCCTGCGTTATTACCAATGATATCCAGTCGGCCATATGTATCTTTTGCTTTTCCTAACGCATCTGAATAAGACCCCATTCCCAGAGATTAGATCGATCCAAACTAGATCGACCTAGCTCCCTGGGGGTTCACGCTAAATAGCTGTCAGCCGAGCGGGCACGAAAGTTAATTACCCCCTTACAGCTTGTAGTAGGCGGGGCGTACATTTAAGCCGGATTATCTGACAGTAATCTAGTGAGACTCCCCACGGGGATAGATCGATCTAAATGTCTGGGAATACGCCCTAAGAAATTGCTACTAAACAAGCACTCAGTTCTTGGGCGCTCTATTGTACCTTAGTGATGCAATATCATTAAGCAAATGATAATACATTATCGTACCAAAGCAACGGGCCTTAGTGTCTCAATTATAATAAAACCTTGTTAAAATATCGGTCGTGCCCTCACGCCAAAGCTGCAGTGTTTGTAATTAACAGTGCAAACACATTATTTTTTCTTTTAGGAATTCAAAACACATTTATACGCTTTGCAAGTCAAATCCATAAATACCTTCCACACTTTCTTGATTCGTCACGTCACATTCAATGAAGGTGATGTTATCAGCATACTCAGTGGCAAGCTCTGACGCTGTCAACTTCCCCTTTGCAGCGTCGATATCCGCTATAATAACCTGAGAATAGAAGTGAGCCCTGTTGATGAAGATGTTTTGTAAAGCTTTCAGCAGTAATTTATTTGTGTGATGTATCTTGGAACCGAAATAGATCAAGGAATAATCAAACGCCACACTTTGTGGACCTTTCTGTAACCCAGCCTCTTTAAAAACCTTAGAGGAAGCTTCCGGTATTGTAGAAAACATAAGTTTTGATCTAACCTCATGCTGGGACTTAAACGCAGAGACTTGTCAAAGCAATCGCCTCTATGCTGACTTTTTAGGGTCAAGGCGCATTAGGAAAACACATTACGAATGGGGTTGTGACTTTGGTTCAGTGCAACCAATGTTCAGTAATGCCTCCAGAAGTCTGGCATAAAACATTTAAAGTCAGTAATCGCGTACTGGTCGTAAATTAAATCAGCTACAAATGTAAGAACTGTTACTTTAAAAGTTACACGTACAACATGATGTAAATGCCATCCCCTCACCTTAGCCCCCTTTTGCAGCAGTGCCTCACATATAGCGCGTCCTATTCCCTGTGCCCCACCAGTAACAAACCCTACTTTGCCCTGGATTATCATCTTGTCGTGAACTTCAGTGTCTCGAAGTTTCCAACCCCCTTTTCGTTTGCAGAGAATGGTTCCTTTCCTCGAACTGCAAAAACGTGGACTATGCCTACGCTTCAGGGTTAACTCGAGAAAGCAAATCGCCAAAAAAACTCATTGTGATATTCATGGAAGTGTTAAAAGAACTGTTAAACACATCACTGGATAATATTATTTTGAAATAAATAAAAGCAAAAAGTATTAAAAATGCATTCTCATTTAAGACTTAAAAGAGTTAAAAGTGTACAAAACCCTATTTGTGCTGTACGGTACAGTTGTACGTACTTACTCTTCCTTAGAAGCAGGGATATGCTCCTGTTAAACTATGGTTGGCATATCGAATATTTGACTAAATGTTTCTCATGATTCAAGGGTCACGCATCAAGTTACACGCACATGGCCTATGTTGAATATCAACAGACATTGTGCTAAGTAAAGGACTGTTGCGTCCATTGCATTAGAGAAGCCCAAGCCAGAAGTTGTGAATGTATTATTATTAGGCCCCTACGGCTGAGCTGAAGTATTTCAAAACAAACCACGTTTTGTATATTCAATGTCTTTAAGTGAACATAGTTTTATTTCTTGGACCTTCACACTTCCATTTACAATATTTATGGTAATCTCACTGGATTTTACTACAGAAACGGAGTTCTGATAGAGCTGGAAGTACCATTCTGATCATACAGTAAAACACATTGCTGCCAAAGTGTAAGATTAAGATTGTTCAAGGCGTTTAAACATTTCCTATTACATCGTGTGCCCCAGTGATCCTGAGAAACCACACCGTAGACCAGTACAGTACAAAGAAAACCAGGAAGCTGATTGCCGTAGTCTTTACTAATATATTGGAAACTCGATGTCTCGCGGTGGACCCTCTACTGTGATAAGCATAGCCGCTCCATTCTTGCTTTCATTCTCAACCAGGTCTATGAATACATCAGCCACTGCAGATGGCCTAGGTGAAAAAAACATATATAAGTAATATAAAAATCATCTGAACCTTTATGATACACAATAAATAAAAATGCCATCGTATTAAAACAATCAGGTTCCGCTAGTTACCAAGTCCTCATCATCGGCCTCAGTCGTTGTCATATGATTATTAAATAAAGAGATATCTTGAAGGGGAAGATACTGATCTAATAAACAACAATTTGATCAATATGTTCCACACAATGTCATTTCAAAACTGTGCTGTTTAATATCGACTCTAGTTCATTGGTGGTAGATGGCGGTAGTTTTAACAAACAAAGCACATCATCTTTAACAGTTATCTGCCAACTTAAAACCAGGCCATTGCATTGTCAGGGACGCAACAATTAAACGTTTATGTATACATGATGGCAAAAAAAATTAAACAGGCACAAGTACAGCAGAGGTGTTATACACACTGTGTACAACGAAACGCATACTTAAGCTGGGGCAGATTCACGGCGTATCTAAACCGATCAAAATTTAGAACTCTTCCTTCCTTGCCGTCTTCATCTAAGACGCCTTGTATCATGGGGGTGTCAACCATACCTGGACAAAGGCAGTTCATTCGCACTTTGTGTAAATCGAAGTCGGGATTCATCTGTGCAGAAAAGAAATACTGGTAAATTATTATACATGTGCATGTATAAAGTGCCTCTCTAAGCATGCATTGCTCGCGTTTTAAGCTAATACGTGCAACATCGATTTTTCTTAAATCTACGAAGAAACTCGATATTTCAGATAAGTTTACAATTACTTTGAAATTATGCTCTGGCGATCGGAAGGCACTCATATTGAATTCTGTAAAATACGATAACTTACAGCAAAGGATCTTGTGAATCCAATGACGCCAGACTTAGAGGCACAATAAGCGGGGCAATTATAAGAGGGCTTAACGCCTGAAAAGATTAAAAAATAAAGGTTCAAAGTCGATCGGTATATGTTTAACGCTTTTAGCAAATTACCCAATAGGCAGATAGCGTAAGATTGCTTAAAACATTCATCAATATGCCAAACTTCGAAATTGTGCTAAATTGATTCATTATCATTATAGTTCGTCATCAAAAACATAAGGTCCTAATAAACATATATACATTACCAGTCAACGAAGCCGTATTAATAATGATCCCACCGCTGCCACCTTTATCAGCTCTCATGTAACTCATGGCAACTGCTGCTACCCGCATCACTCCGCACTACAGCATCACACAGTCAAAGCACGGCCAATGGAATTTATGAAATTGGATTATTTATTTATTTGTTTATTTATTATGAAATCTTAAAAAAAATCCCAAGACAATAATTCGCAGCCAAATATTAAGCGCACATGATTATAACCTTAAGAATATAGTTTCCAAAAACTAGACCAAAAATGACCGAGCATCCATTGAAAACCACGCTGAAGTCCACAGTATATAAAGTAGTGCGGTATATAAGAACTGGACTTTCTTATTCCCAGATTTCCTTCTTCACCAAGGACTGAAAAATACCTGATTTTAGGAAACTCACCAAATTCAAGTTGATTGTACCTATCGGATCATTTTCCATCATGGCGCCCGCGTTATTACCAATGATATCCAGTCGGCCATATGTATCTTTTGCTTTTCCTAAGGTATCTGAACAAGAAATTGCAACTCAAAAGGTAAATAAATAAATAACAAGCTTTTGGGTGCTGTATTTAATGTCAATAGTTTAACATTAGTAAATAAATAATACGTTTTCGTACCAGAGCAACGGATCTTGGTGTCTCAGTTATTATAAAACCTTGCTAAAATATCGGTCGCGCCAAAGTTTCCATATCAGTACTTGTAATTTCATACATGTAATTTGGCCTAAGATTGTTTTTTGAAAAATGATACAATAAATGAATGCCACAAACATGTTATAGTCTTAACGTTATAAATTCAAAACAGATTTAGTATTTAGTATGATATGCAACTCAAATTCATGAATACCTTCCACACTTTCTTGATTCGTCACGTCACATTCAATGAAGGTGACGTTATCAGCATACTCAGTGGCAAGCTCTGACACCGTCAACTTCCCATTTGCAGCGTCGATATCTGCTATAATAACCTGAGAATAGAAGTGGGCCCTGTTGAAGAACACGTTTATGATGCACAGGTTTCTGCAGTGATACGTTCAAATGATATTTTGGATCTGTAACAGATCATAGGCAGACGCTGCTGTGTACTTCTTCTTCTCTGGTCTTTTTTAACCTGAGGGTAAGCTTCCGACTCTGTAGAGAGCATACACTGTACGGCCTTGGAGTAAACACATTTTTATTTAACCTCAATCAGAGTAATGAACGAAGAGACAGCCTTTGGTTCTACGTAAACGGCAATCTTGGTTATGACAGGCTGTCCCTTATTTTAGCAGACAACTCGACAAAGGAGAACCGAATTTGACTCTCTAAACTGCTTTCAGTTTTAGCTGCTAAGATGTCTGTCACGACTACTGAAACTGCTAAACGTTAATTTATTACCCCCTAGCAGCTTCAGTAGGCGTGACAGACATCTAAGCCTCTTAAGTTGATAGCAATTTAGCGAGAATCCCCTTGGATCCCAGTTCGATGTAAGCAATGTTAAATAACACCTCCTGACTTCAAATATATAAGACACCTTGATAAGCGTTTAAGCTCACCAACTGCATTGCTAATATGAAAACCAGTAGCATATGTGGTTCCCACACAAGTTTCATATGGTAAGTAGGTCACGGTCCCTCACCTTGGCTCCTTTTTTCAGCAGTGCCTCACATATAGCGCGTCCTATTCCCTGTGCCCCACCAGTTACAAACGCCACTTTGTCCTGGATTATCATACTGTCATGAACGTCAGTGCCCTGAATGTAGTTTCCAACCCTGCTCATTTATCTGTAGAATACTGCCCTTCAGTAATGAGAAGCATATGTAAGACCCCATTCCCAGAGATTAGACCGATCCAAACTAGATCGACCTAACTCCCTGGGGGTTCACGCTAAATAGCTGTCAGCCGAGCGGGCACGAAAGGTAATTACCCCCTTACAGCTTGTAGTAGGCGGGACGGACATTTAAGCCGATTATCTGACAGTAATCTAGTGAGACTCCCCACGGGGATAGATCGATCTAAAATCTATGGGAATACGCCCTTAGATGATTACGCTGGCTGGCGCAATAAGGTGATTGCTGCAAGCTAAATGGGATACAAAAGCGTTAATACCACCATTCAGCTCGTCATAGGATGATATATATTGAGTATTGCACACGGTATCAGGACAATCCCCCCCCCCCCCAGGATAATTCCCCCCCGGACGATTCCCCCCGCATAATATATATTTATATACAAATATAAAGTAAAGAGTACAAAGTTAAAATATTTTGATCCATTTTCTGAATATTTCTTAGTGTGATGATGCAACTGGAGGTTAAATAATATCAATTTCATTAAACAAATTACTTTCATGGAGTACAAGTACATAAAATTGTCAAGATAGAAGTACGGAACATTTTATTAAAAATCTGATCAAAGTTTATCTCCAGGTAAAGGAGGGTAAACTGATGTTCTCATTCATCCAGGTAACCCTTTGATGAAGTAACTGTTACTTTTAATTGCTTTATTAACCCCCCCCCTTTGATTGAGTAAGTCTTGCATCAAGGTGCACCTCTAGATAGAGGTGGGGTTTTCTCGCTTATCCAGGTATCCCTTTGACTATTTGTCACTTTTAGTTACTTGACCACTACCCACCACCCACCACACTAAAAATATTCATAAAATATCTGTTTACCTGTTCATCTGTTTACCCCACCTTTACCTGAAGGACAGGTGGTTATACTTCGATTAGATATTTAATAAATCTTTCTGTACTTGTACTCAATGAAAAAGGAATTTGTTATAAAATAATTTGTTTCATGATGAAGTTGTATTTTCACACTTAAAATATCAATAAAAAGGAAGAAATGTTTTTAGCTTTACACTTTCTACTTTATATTTGTATATTAATATATATTTCTTGGGGGGGGGGGGAATCGTCCGGGGGGGAATTGTCCGGGGGGGAATTGTCCTAGAATCATTGCACACAGAGCTACATACGGGACTTAACATGTATGTGTAAACACGTTATTCAAATTGTTTACTGTTACGTAAACTTAAAGTAATTTAAAGTAAAAGTTATGTTTTTTACACACACTCTTTTTATACTGGTTTACTATACATAGCAATAGCATACAGAAATATGCCTGTGATATTTTCACCGTTCGCCCTCTAAATTACCAAAATTGTTGGAGATGGCGGGGGGTCGGCTTCACATCCGCGCGCCTCCCCCCCTCAAACAAATCTGGATCCACCCCTGGAGCGGGGGGGGGGGGACGGCAGGTACCGGTTATGAAGAACTGGGACGTCGCCGGCCAGAGTCGAACCCACGTCTTTTCTATCCAGACCTCATAACACTATCCTGTGAAATTAAACTAGGCAACAAAAACTCCGAAACATTTGACTAAATATGCTATTGCCATTGTGGACTTTAGAGGTATTATCATATAACGTATTGTCTAACAAGCAACTTGTTGCCTTATATTTTCACTGAGCAACAGAGGGGGAAATAAAAATATGATACAAAAAACGTAACCCTCAAAAAATTTCAAATGATTGAATGGTTTTTGGCATTTTCTATGATTTATAAGCCTAGCTTTGTTATAAATATACCATTAATTTCAGTTTCTCTGAACACTCTTGGAAAGAAAGCAAAATGGCGACAATTCAGACCCACTGTACGGAAAATGTTCAAAATCTTCATGGGAACTATAACAGCAAGGCAATACAGCAACATATCAAAGTTAAAATAAGTGAAGGGGCTAACAGGGTAGGAATGGTAGTTGGGAAACAAAGATAGTCGGTCTTAAAGCAATAGTAAATACCCCAAAAATTGTCTATCATTCATGATAAAGCATAGCAATTAAATAATATAATTATGTGTTAATAGTTTAGATGTCATTTAGATGATGTATATGCCATTACACATTATTGTTACCGATTGCAAGGTTTATTCTTTAGGTGCTTGTAAGGCGTATTGTTTTCAAAAACAGAGATTTAACCAATTCAATAACAACATTTTATTGCAGCGCCCTTTCTAAATTGTCAATTTGAATGACATAGTTAACAAGGATAAAGCACTGTCTCGTGTCAAACCCTTCTACGCCGTGAAATGTAACAACACTGAGCCAGTCGTGAAGACCATTGCTGCGCCAGCAGCGCTGAATTCCAGCAGGTTCTAAACCATTATATACACGTATGCCCATCCCTGTAAAGATCCCCAAGACATCAATCGAGTTCTGATTGCTTTCATATAAGTTCCACTACAGAGCAAAGTTGCTGGTGTCGGTTTCTCATAAAGGCTACATTTGCCAACAATTGCATGAACAATTACCAAAATTATATTACAATGTCGTTGTTTTAAAACTGGTTGATTACAAAAGTTAAATATTCTTATCTCTGGTCTGGGAAAGCGCGTCCTGTAGCTCGTGTCTGTATTCATCTAAAGCTAAATACGACGTTAGAGATCTAGGCAAATTGAGATTACTGAACTTGCTTCCAAGAAATTCGTTTTTCTTTTTCACACGGGCAAGGCTCCCTCGTAAAACTCTGCGGCAGGCATTTTTCAAAGTACGTGGTTGAAAAATAATAGACCGCAGCGCTTCCCTCATCTCAACGGAAATGCCAATTTCGTTGCTTTCGTGAATCGAACCTTGCAAATAGAATTCTTTTTTTGAACACCCGCTATCATGTAATAATTTCACATTTCTGACATCGTTCTGGTTTATTAAAGAGTATATATAAGAATTGACGTAGTGTGAGCGAGAATAAACGTGTCCTTTTGACTTCTCTAGTTCACAACCAGCTTTCAATAGTAATGTAATAACGTCCTGTTGCTGGTTCAGCACCGCCATATCTAACGCGCTAGAAGCCTCGTTATCAAGTATTTCAAGGTCACAACCTCCTGGAATTGAAATAAGAATGCACATTTAAAA
>NW_019773626.1:353289-372023 GCF_001039355.2 Lingula anatina | reverse complement strand
GGTTACTGGCGCTCTTGGCCTCTACTATAGTCGTCTCGTTCAAAAAAATCGTATACAGCTTGCCTTTTTTTCCTGCTACTCCCATCCGTCGACTTTTCGACCAGTTCATCCCCCTTTCGCGAGTTCTCGACCAATGATTCCGGCAAATGCCAGTAGTAGCTGAAAGAAATCTGAGACAACGGTACGTCTTCGCAATCTTCTCAGCCACTATATTATGAAATATTTTCATCTTACTTCTTGGTGTAACTCGTTAAACTTGACCCACTGTAGCTAAAAATCATTTTATATAAGTCATATTTTTAGGATGATGAGTCTTATTGGATATTATATGTATATATAATATTATTTTTATCCCTAAGGATAAAGGCAACAATTTGCTACATTGTTATTATTGCTAAAATAATTAGGGTAGTGGGGTTATGAAATAAAAGCGGCCTTGTTTGACCAAATCTTCAACAATCGATATTCTTTGTTGCCTTCTTTTTGTTATAAATAAGACTATGAAAGTTTGTGGTACACTGGGATGGAGGAGACACTGCACAGTGTTAGATAGGGTCCATAATCTGCTGTATGATGCGTTCTGTCTTAATTTTGGGGCATGTGGGAAATTCAGGTGGTTCCGTATTTCGTGTTCTACAATGGCTAAATCGTTGCCGGATAGCATTCTCCCTCTTTCTTATGGCATTAACCTGTGACTGTAGTTCTTTAATTGTTCATTGTGACTGCCTTCAGTTTCTTCTCAATCGTTTCCACGTTGTGGCCACCTCACACACACAACAAGTCTCTCAGCTGGTGATTGCTGTGGACTTGCCTCGGCAACTTCTATAGCAGCTAGGAGCTCTTCTTTCCTTTGGTGAAGTTTACGTTTTCGCGATTTAGTCTTCGCACGCCTCTTTTGTCTTTCAAGACATTTACAGGGAGGCGGAAGGTAGGCCTACATAGTATTTTGAGCCCGTTTTCTATCGCTTCCAAATAAGCGTCACCCTATTTTTTTTTTTACGAGATCGATATATTTTTTTAATCTCAGCTCTTGTTTTCGCATTTTTCTGAAATAATGATGTTCCGTTCGGTATCAATGTATTTGGCACTGCGCTCACTGCGCTCGTTGGCGATTATTTTTTTCTTGCCTAGTCTTGTTTGACATTTATTTCCGTCTTTGACATTCATTCCTGTATTTGAATTAATTTTTTTATTACGACAAAATCATTTACTTCGCCTACATCGTTACTGAGGATTTTATGGATTTATTTACAATTGTAACTAGCCTCATCTAATCTTTAGCTCGAGCAGACGTCAGAAAGAACCACCTGACATCTCAAACAGAAGCTAGTTTTTCTTTCGGAGCCAGTTTCGGGCACAAGTAGATTTACACTGGTAACGTATGTTCCGGTAACGTATGTTCCAGGCCACCTAATTTTTATTTTCATAACGTGTTCTTATATATTTTGAAGTGATTCGATCATGTTAAATTAAATATGACGTAAGGATGTTTTTTATAAATATTTAAACCGTAACTAATGGGGCCTGCGTCATGGCTAATACTAGGTAACGTATGTTCCCTAGGAAAATTGACAAAATGTTTCATTTTGTACAAGTACTTGGTGCAAGAAAAAACAATGTTTTCTTTTGCTGACAGAAAAATATATAGTGATTCCATGATAGTTTGACATTTCAGATATAATATTTGGAGCACGAGGGGAAAAATAATTTATTAAATGCTTATTTTACTGTCGGTAGGGTGTATTTTCCCCGTTTTTTTAATATTCAGTGACAGGCAAACTTAAGTCGCTAAAAAACAATTAACTGCTCTATACAGAAGCTTTTCGTAATTTTTTACAACGTTATACTTGTAGGAGATAAATTAAAGAACAAAACCCGTGATGATCGAATTTTCAAAGTGATTAAAACGTTTCCACAGCTAGACGTTATGCATTTGTGACAGTAACGTATGTTCCTTTTTGGGGTTAGATGATGAATTATTTTTTATTATTCGTGGTTCCAGGAAAGTGAAACTTTAATACAGACTTCTTTATGTGGGACCCTAAAATAATCAAACATAGTTTGTAATCTGTGCACTACATATTTTTAGGAACATGTCTGTGACATCATTTGCACCTCTATATTGGGTTTGGGTGTTAAATGGAGTTTTATATATGTATATGCTTGTATATGTTTTATATTTTACAGAATCTATTTTATATACTTGATTCAGAACGGTTTTAAGAAGTATGAGAAAACTTATGGATAACAAGTTTGTGGTGCTTAATAAAGATGAAAAGAAACTTCCAAATATGTTTATAATGCAGAACATTTTTTAAAAATTCCAAGATATTGATCCAAATTATTTCAAACATGTCACTAACTCCTAACACTGTTCAATTACGTCTTGTGTGCACTTACATTCAGTTATTTTTTGCATTTCTTGTAAAACTAACTCAATTAAACTAACTGGAGTGCAATTGAAAAAAAAAATTATTATTATCATCGACTTGAAGAAAAAAAGATTTTTCAAAAAAAAATATATATATATATTAAGTTAGTGAAAAAGAGTCCCTAAGAACTTCACACAATTTAGGCGACATTCATAACCAAGGTTGAATCGCAGGCTTACAAATCCGCAGATCAGATATGGCTGACCCACTTGAAAACTTACCGCATAAACCCTGCTTGAAATCTATTCAGTGTCTATTTGGAGTCAAGCTTTCAAGTTGGTCAGCCATATTTGATCCTACAATCTGCAAATCTGCGGATCATGGTGTTCTGAATGCACTCTTACTTGTATTTCTATTTTTAGGTAACAGAGGGACACTCGATGGAGACCAGTATGACAGATGCCAGTGACTTGCAGAAAGGAACAAAAACTTTCAAAAAAAAAAAAAAAAAATCAATTAAAAAAAAAAACTTTTATGGCAGATATACAATAGACAGCATTCACCTTAACTTTACTTATTATTCTTTACTGGCTGAACAAACTTCAATAGTCAACGAACTTCAACGAGAGCACATGCAGGACTGAGAAAAAAAAAACTTTGCTAAAAAAGTGAACATGTGAAGAACTTTCGTGTGAAGTTAAACTTTCTTTGTCATGATTTCACTGGTGGTGTATTAAAGATCTGATGAACAATGGGATGACAATAAATATTCTTTTAATAATAAACAATATTTTCTTTTTAAATATACCCTGTCTCTGTTTTATTCCATTTGTTCGAGTTATTTTAGCATTTCTTTTACATCTGGGAATAATTAACAATTAATTATTCACACTACCATACTTTATGGGAGATGTAAAATTTGATCATGTTGTGTTTCACAATACAAGTTATTTGCAATAAATTTTAAAACTTGTTTTGCTTTCATTAAATAATTAAACAAATAAATAAATAAATAAATAAATAAAGAATTGCAAATAAATAATAAAATAAAAAGTACACAAATAAATTAAAGAAAATGTCTTTATATGATACCCGGTCCATTAAATTCTTGCTATTTACGACTTCACCCATTACAACATTTTCTGAGGATTAAAGCATTGTAGTAAAAGGAAATAAAAAGCAAAATAAATTTAACTCCCAAAGAAACTAATAAATGAATAAATAAATTAATTAAAGCAAACCAATATAAAAAATGCCTTTATATTCAATGCCTCATTACAATATACAATTCCTTTTTAAATATCACTACTGGTATATCTGTCTTAACACATTTTCTCCAAGAGAACCCAGTTGCACTAAAATGAGATAAAAGGCACCATAAATGTCATGTCCAAAGAAACTAAATATACAAATAATGTATAAATGAAGTACCAGTATTTGAAATGCTTACAGCTCTGATATGGCAAATCTAGAATAAGCTTCACATTTTAAATAGGAAACACAGCTTTTTAAACTTTCAAATCAGCATTATCAACTATTACTAAATCCTTTTCCTGGGGGTGGGGGTGGAGGGGGGGGGGGCAGAAATTATTAATTCACACTTCAAATTTATTGCGTAAATACCCTAGCTCATTTTCTCACACTTTTTCTGTCGCTATAATATCCAGAATCAGTATAAATAATATACTTCCAGCAGTATAAGACCTTGGTCCCTCAAAGCAATTTACTACAGTGACTCAAATAAGTTTCTTTGAAACAAATATTAACTTAGACCCTTCAAAAAGTCTATATAAAATCATAAATGATTAAAATGGATGGGGATGAGAATCTATAAAAAGATTATTACATCAGCAACCTATAAGCCTTTCACAGAATTGCTCTACTGGTAGCCTTAAAATGAGCAGAGAACCTGTGTATGTAGTTATAACACATTATTATTTATTAATAAACAATAAAACCTTTTTTTCACTGCTCAGTTATCCTTTTTTCATGACTGTGAAATATGTCTGTATGTTTGGTGAACTGCTTTGGAATCTTAGGCTGTATTCCCAGAGCTTTTAGATCGATCTATCCCTGCGGGGAGTCTCACTAGATTACTGTCAGATAATCCGGCTTAAATGTCCGTCCCGCCTACTACAAGCTGTGAGGGGGTAATTAACTTTCGTGTCTGCCCAGCTGACAGCTATTTAGCGTGAACCCCCAGGAAGTTAGGTCTATCTAAAGTAGATCGATCTAATCTATGGAAATGGGGTCTTATATTTTGTCATTTTTCCACAAATTTTACTCACTTGAGAGGCTTCCCTGTCTATCTAACACCCTCATCCGTCACGTACAACATTTAGAAGGCGCTCGTTTACTTCTGACATAACAAACATTAGTATCATAGAACATGGTTTCAGTTACCATCAACGCAATGCTCAAGCTACCCATGTGACATTATAAATAGTAAACTCTAAATAAATAAATCAACCTGATGTTGCCAGCGTAGCTTTACATTTGTAAAATCCTTTGAATGTTTAGAAATGTCTTTCCCAAAAACAGTCCGCAAAGATTGCTGTCATTTAACCCAGACCATGGACTTCGTTAATCAGAACTTGATTTCAGTACATCATGCAGAGTCCTGCTGCAATGATATAAATTATTCTCTCCGTTGATTGGGAACATCAAAATTAAAATGGGTGTTTAAATGCAGGACCATCTAAATGCAGCATTAAAGTAAAAATATAATAATAAAAATAATTATGAAAGTGTCTCAGTCAGTTATCACTACATAAACTAGAAGAATGAACAAAATAAAAAAGAGATGTGACTGTAAAAATGGCCTCAATTACAAAATAGTCAAAATAAAAAATCATTCATTTCCATTCAGAGTTCCATCCTGATAAACATGGTCGATCTGATGATGACCAGTCACAGCGTGTTTATCATTCAAGTGCTGCTCTGCTATTTTGACTGCGTGCGGAATGGACTCCTGTGTCCGCGTGATGATTGGGAACAACAAGTCAGGCTCAACAATCTTCTCCTTGGTAATTAGGTCGCAAGTTTTCATGAGATCGTATGCTATCTTCTCTGACACTACAGAATCCTGCTTGTAGTCAGGGTGGGAGGTGACAAAGTCGCGCATCCAACGAGCCGTGGTCTTCAGTTCACCTGGAGTGGAGGAAGATTTGCATGGAGGTTATTTTAATAGAACTTTTATTTTATCAAATATCAGGCCTGTAGCCAGCAATTTCAGAGGGGGGGTCGTTTTCTGAAAAAGTGGACCTTTTACGGTTTTACCATAAAATCCTTAAGTACATAGATCTAATTTTACCTAGAGTGGACCTTTTCCCAGCAAAAAGGGTGGTTCTTTCGAGCCCCCCTGGCTACGGGCCTGTATTTACTAATTTGCAAAAGCAATGTTTCCTCCCAAACATTTTCTATCATCAGATCAAATGAGAGAGAGAGAGAGAGAGAGAGTTCTTGTATTTGCAGTGTGTGTAAAAGAGAGGGAATAAAGATGAAAGGCATGATAAGATCATATTATCTATTTATTTTTTTTTTTTTTTTTTTTTTTTTTTTTTTTTTTTTTTTTTTTTTTCAATGCGTTTATTCACATTATTCATATTATCTATTTATGCTTTCTCCTTTCATCTCATCAAATGAAATACACAAAGAGAGAGGGAGAGAAGGAGCGTGAAAGACAGGAATATAAATAAATCTTGAAATAATAAAATGCTAAGAAGAGAGAGAAGGGGAGAGAGAGAGGGGGGGAGGGGAGAAGAGACTCACTGACCTGCTGCTCTTTTACTGATCAGTTTCAAGTACTGTGAAATTGTACACCTGGTCTCCACATCCAGCGTCTCTATATTTGTCAGATAAGCCTCCATTAGAGGCACCAGACCAGGAAAGCCATCTTCCTCCTTAAAAAAAAAAAAAAAAAAAAACTCCACATGTATTATAAACATCAAAGACCTCTCTCCTGTCTAGTTTACTGAAATTTTCATTCTGTGTTTCATTATCATGGTCATTTTCCTCAATATTTGTTTAGTCAGGCACAATTGTCAGGCATGTGAGCTAGACACTAATAACCAGTTCAGAGAATTAATATTTGATCTAAGTCAGTCTTTGACAAAGAAGTGTCATCCATCAATGTCTGTCTGAAAATCACTTATACTTTACGTGTTGCTCATCAGTCGTTAACTTGGAACTGTCCAAAAAGCAATTATATCTTATGCACCTAGTAATAAAGCCAAAAACATGTTTATAAATTGTTGCTTACCTTTCCGTTAATGATCTCATTGATGGTCATCTCGGTGTATTCATCCTCTGCATCCACTGCGCGACTTATGTCCACGTTGCCACAGGGACAGTTACAGATGCACTCGGAGGCTTTGGGAGGGGAATAGCCTGTAAAATCAAATAAATTGTCAAAACTTATCTGATAAAAAAGGATAATTACCTACCCCTCTTTTGGCACGTTAGGCAATGGCCTAACTTAAAGAGTTAGCAACTGACTTTAAAAACAACTTAGGAAAGGCTATGGAGAATTTACACTGCACCTCTGCAATGTATTAATTCACTTAGTCATCCAGTGACACAATCTAGACCTGAACCTGCACTGGTTTAAGTGGTAGCATGTAAACACTCACCTGTCAGCAAGTCTTTCTTAAAGTAGAACTTTCCTTGGCGTAGAGCGTCTCTCTTGGCTGCTGTTTTCATGTTTTGATCTACCTGGAATTGAAATGTTCCAAGTTTAAACAAAAAACCTCTTTGTCATCACTGAATGATTTCCAATATAAAAACATCAACTAAAAGAGACTTATAAGAGGTTCATTTAAGTAGATTACACCTAGTAAATCATAAACAGTCTACAGAATATTTATTTTTTTATTGTAATAAAGATTACATACCCAGCTCCATGGACCTATATTCCACCATACATCACTACCTATTTTATTTTTTACAAAAGTGTGCACCAAATATTCAAATATATAATCTTGAATTATTCAGAATTTATATCAACACAACATGTAATCACTAGCAGCCACACCCCACCCCACTCTCACACACACACACACACACACACACACACACACACACACACACACACACACACTATATTAACAAACAAAGGCCTGCACTTTACCTTAGATATTGGTATCACCAGGTTCAGATGGAAAGACAGGATCACTCGGGTCAGCAGCACCACAAACACCACATAGGCTGCATTTTCAAAGTCTGTTAGCTGGACCTGGAGTAAAATACAGTTTTTCATTTTCGGTGCATGTAGTGTAATAGACATGAGTATGATAAAATATTATGAATTATCAAAAAACTAAAGAGGGATATTTTTAATAATATTTTTTGTAATCATCAAAATGAGCTCAACAGCAGACAAATTAAGTGCCAAAAAATAAAAGTGATATAATAATGAAAAATATATTAAATTATCTAATTGCTAGCCTTTAACCACTGTATATTGATCCTTACCTCGGTGGGTCTAAACTCCACTCTCCAGCCAATGTCAGAGTTTGGAGGTGGCGGCTTGAAGCGCATTGACTGCCAGTTTGTGGACTGGATGTTCTGAAATTCAAACAAAAGTTGATGAGACATAAACAAACATTTAAAACCTGCATTTCAAACTGCCAATGTTACTTTGAGATGACCATCTGTACATGCCCATAGCCAAGGGTTGAAAGAACAGAAAAGGTCCACTATGAATCAAAAATTTAATCTACTGGGCCCTGGCTTTTATGCCATTTCTTAAGGTGGGTCAACTAAGATGGGATACAAGGTCGATTTTTTCAGAAAAAAAAAATATATTAAATTTCCGACTGCTGGCCTGCAGTATAGCTCCTACCTCAAAATGATCACTCTCTTCCTCATCGTTCTGGTCAATTTTCTCACTGAATAACGATATAGGGTCCCTGATAAATAAGTGGGCCACGTGTCTTGCCAACAGCTCATCCACACCTGAAACAGATATATAATATAATATAATATAATATAATATAATATAATATATAATATAATATAATATAATATAATATAATATAATATAATATAATATAATATAATATAATTAAAATTACTTACTTTATCACAATCAAAATTCAAAATTCAAAATTCCTATTTATTTCTTTTATTCAGATGTCTGTTTCTCCCGTTTGTGTAATCATCATCCTACCAAAAAAATAGTCAACCAACCAACCAACCAACCAATTAATCAATAAACAATCAATAAATCAATCAATCAACTGATCAATCAATCACCTGCTGCCTTGAGCCTGCTGCATATGTCTCTGTCGTAAACCATGTCGATGTCGTTATAACACGCATTGCACGGTCCCAAATAAGAGTCTATTGTGTCATAACGTGACTTATGTATCCTGAATCTGTCCTTCTGGAGGGGCTGAAACAAGTCAAAGAACACATTACAATGAAGCAAGTTCAAGCTGTTTCTACACTTTCATCAAACATTTTAAAGTGGTAGCACTATATCAAGCATAACATAAATTACTGTAACAGATAAAGCATATAAACATGTGATAATAACTTATTCGACTTGTCAGTAACTTTAACAATATTTTTTTTTCTACAAGCGTACATATTGTACTCAACCTCCAAATTCAAATGAAAAATAAAGAATGTATCCGTTTTCATTTCATCCTCATTTCACAGTAACCTTTACTGTTACCACTGGCACATTCACTAAAATTGATACTTAGTAATTTCATCAAAAATTTTATCATATTATTGATAATACACAAATGGTTGTCAACAGGGTGTTATATGATAGCCTTCATGGCAAAATGGTGCTTAAAACACTCAATAGATGGCGCTGTGAGCAGTCCGTACCTCCAGGCCTCTCTCCTCTCTAGTCCGACAGTCCACAGAGTTGGAGATCACAAACCAGCGGCAGTCTATGTCAGACAGAAAACCCCTGTAGATTGGTGAACCAGCACTAAGGGCCATCTGAAAATTTGAACAAAGAATACATTATAGAATTATAAAACTGAGTATGTGGGGAAATTCTGATAAGTGAAGATTCATGATTGAGGCGGAACTTCTTCGCAAATGTTTCTAATCCCTGTCTCTCTCTCTCTCAAATAGAAGTGCCGCACACCAACACAAGCAAGTGTGCTTGTGCACACCTGAATGCACATGCACAAATGCATGTGCACGCACACACATACACACACACACACAGCCATTTTCCAGAATTATCACAGACCTGCTTGTATCCACATATGTTGCCACCTGCTCTCTCTCATTCTCTCTCTCTCAAACACACACACACACACACACACACACACACACACACATGCCTGCATACACACAAACTTACAATGATAGGACAAAGCGGCGCCAGCTGGTCGTAAAGGTGTCGTGCCTCGTCTATATTACACGCCTGGAATGTCATCTGGAGACAAGAACACCCCATCCCGAAGCCCATGGCATCCAGGTAGATGTGGTCAGGCAGGGAGGCCGCCTGAGACTCCCCGCTGTCGCCATATTGGGATAAGTCCTCTTGGAAAGGACTTGGTGTGTTTTTGTCTTTGAAAACTAAAACAAGAAAAATTTGTAAATGTACATATATTGCAATATCGACATATTGTGATAAGACCTCTAGGATAAGACTTGGTGTGTTTTTTGTCTTTGAATACTAAAACGTCAAGCAGAGGATACATTGTAATTTGTACAGGTATATGTATTACAATATCGCCATATTGGGGTTAGTCCTCAGAGACAGATCGATCCACAGTTAGTATGACAGAGTTTGGAAATGGTCTCTTAGAGGTTTACTGAACTTACTTGGAATATTAATTGCTACCTTTTCTCCTCTTCTCTGTCTGATGTTTCTTGTTAAGGTCCTATAACAACATGACAGTCATATCTTTATTAAATCTTATACAATATCTGGAAAAGATACGATAATAAAGAACTTCAAGCTTGTAAACCCTTAATTTACTGCTCCAGAGTTCTCTTTTTTATTATATAATAATAGCTGCAGTTTATATAATGATACATGCTTAGCAGGGGTAGCACCTTTTTTTCAAGGGTCAGCAGAAGAAAATGCTTTATTTTATTATAATTATTTTTCTATTTATTTTTTTTTTTGGACACAGACCGTAACTAATTTTTATTAACCTACAGATTCTTACTTGAATCTGGGGTGTCCTGGAAAGATGACCTCTTCAGGGTAAAATAAAGACCTAGAGGCGCCCTCTGTGGGTGTGGGCGGGAACTCAGGCCGGCTGAAATTAGGGCAACCCAACCTGGAAAAGTAGGTCATAAAAAACAGACTGGATAAAAACTCAAAGTGAAGAAAAAAAATGGAAAACAGTAGGTTTTATATTGGAAAAGGTTGGATAAAAATACAGTGACCCAAGCTGGGTACAAGTAGATTTCTGGAAACAATATGACTGAAATAAGGTCAAACCAACCTGAAAAGTAGGTTATAGGAAACAGACTGGTTAAAAATAAAGTGACCCAAGTTGGAAAATGTAGGCCATTTGAAAATTTATAACACCCAGCGTATCTTGTATTACATACTCCATTATAACTGTGCTAAAAAATGACAGCTGAGGTCAGCTAAATTTAGAAATAGCATGCATTTCCCCTGTACCCAGTGTATGCATTATACAATAGTTTAATCCTCAAGGTTTAGCCATGATACTTACATTCTTTTATGCTGCATGGTTCCAGAACGATTCCCCCCAAACAACACCTCCCCAAGATAGTCCCATCCCCCCAGTCCCCCCCCTTCCATAATACAGTGGGTGCGGTGACAAATGCTTGTAACTACTGCTTCAAACAACACTATAACCACACTTGTATTTCATTGTATTTATACTGAAGCGTATATAAATATGTATATGTGCATTTCTTGTAAGCAACATACGACAGCAATTATCCCAATGTTCGATACATCACTCGTGGAATAAAATTAAATAAATCACAAGGCAGTGAATGTCATGTGGTGTCTGTCATGAAAATGAATGAGAAGCATTTACGGATCTCCTTACCTTGGAAATGTGACAACAGAGAGGGCCGTCTCTCCCGGCTCGGACAGAAGTCTCATCACTTCCTTTCTCCTATAATACAAATATGATCAAAATTTATATTTGCCGACCTTGGTTTTCTACCTGATCCTCTTGATTTTTTTATTATAAATTTATAACAGATACTATTATAATTTTTTTTTACAAAAGACAACGACAACTTTTAATGAATTTTTTTCCTCTTCTTAGTAATTTATCTTACGTAGAATGTATATATATTCATTTTCCAATGAAATGTATAGGAAATACATAAGACAATGTATAAAGTGTACTGATTCTGATGAATAGTCAACATAATCTTTCATGAAATATCAAAACGAGAAAAGTTATCTAAAAGCAAAATTAACCTTCTTCTCATGTTGGCCTCCACCATATTAAAGTAAGCCATCAGTCCACCGTATGGTTTCCCTGGTGTCCCCTCCACCATGTAATTTGCATATTCTGGTCGCCATATTGTTTTTAGGTCCCTGAAAAAATATGAGCAAAATTTGTTTATTATGGAAGATTTTTCCTTTTTTAAAATTATTTTTATTTCTTGCTGCCATATTGTCCCTGCAAAAATATGAACAAATTACATTCATCATTAAATGATATTAATATATTATTAAATATATTTTTATAGAAGACAAATTCATCACAAAACTTGTGATATATACTCATGACTATCTTATCAACTTCAAAATACAGTTTGACCAGAAAACATTGGCCCGAGCCATGCTACATTTTGTGTAGAATGAAGATACATGTAGGCATGTATGATTACATGAAATACAACACAGTGCTTAACTTCAGTCATATGAAACACTGCCTACTAGTAGCTATATGCAAAATAGTTCCGCAACTGGTATTTGATCTATGACATAGACTAGGTAATTAATTCAAGTTACAACACAAGCTAACAAGGTGTACGTGATAGAACATATGAAGCTTCAGTTGATGAACGATACCCCTTGCTGATAAGTGGTCCATCTTCCACTTATGCTATGCTAGATTTCAAGAATAAAAGGCCCAATTGAACATATTTTGTACATATATATCAAAATTTATGGTCTGCTTTTCACTTTTTAGTTAAAAAAAACACCACTTTTGGTTCCTTTCCTCTCTAATATTATCTACACTTTTATAATATCACTATTATTTTATCATAATGCATCAACATAATTTGTCATTTTTAAATTAAAATAAATTTGCAGTCTGTCAGGTTTATCCTGGGCAACATACCGACAAGTTGTGGATTCTTCTTATACGTTAATGGCTCAATGGGCAAAATTATCTAATTTTCAGATAAGTAATTTTTAACTACAAAAATCACATTTCTGTATGGCATTTCTGGTGTGTTAATGTATAAAATAGAACTATAGAGTAGCCTGGCTTTTCATTTTGTAGCCACCACCCATTAGAAATGTTCTAATTTTAACAAATTGTGACTTTAAATTTTTGTATCTGTTAAATGCACAATATTTCCCCACTGAAAAGATGGTGTCGTTGTCGTATTCTTCTTACAAGGAGAAAGATCTGCCCATCACAAATGCAAACATGTCTTCATACAACCAAGGTATTTAAGGTGAGATTATCCTTGGTTCAATGAACTCATGGTTCAACAACACTGAAAGGTGCAGGGCATTAGCAAATATTACAAGTTTACTTCCATTATAAATATTGGTCCTAATGGACAACCTGCCACTTGAAGATGACCTGCTTATATTATGTAGCTGTGTGATAGCAGTTTAAAATGTTCAACTGTGAGAAGTCATGTTATATGAGAGAGAGAGAGAGAGAGAGAGAGAGAGAGAGAGGTGAGTTCTTGCTGTTACAGAGCACAGGGGCAGACGTAAGTCATCTTCTGGAAGAAGGTCAGAAATTTCCAGTCTACATTGAAAGGGATCTAATTTTTTCTTTCAGAAGACAGTCAAAAATGGAGGATGGATCAACAAAAATAATTTAAAAGACCGTCAAAATATATCTGTGGATCTGTCCCTGGTGTGTGTGTGTGTGTGTGTGCATGCGTGCATGCATGCGTGTGTGCGTGTGTGTGTGTGTGAGTAAAAGAGTGAGAGAATTAAGATGAAAGGCAAAATATGATTATATTAGAAACTGGGAGCAAAAGTAACAAGTCATATTCAAAATCATGTATAGAAAAACATCCAATAAAACTGCCTACAACCAAATTGAAATAAAAAGAGAAAAGAAATTGCTATATCATGATGACAAATGAAAAATAAACAACACAATCTGGTATTAGAATGATTCAGCAAAATTGAATACCGGACTGTTATTTAAAATTACTTCAAGTTCATTCAACAAAAGTAGGTATTTTGAACCATCCTTGATTTGTCTGTTTGTTACTTGACAAGTTTCTCTCAAGAAGTTAAGATACAATCTTTAGGATAGGCAATCATTCTGCAGTGAAAGTAAAGATAACATTTTATCTCAGGTTATTAAAAGGCATGATGCATGAATTGCAAGTTTTTTAATTAGTTACATTTCTAAGCTAGACATACAAATTACTTCTACTGCTCTTAAAACGTCTAGACATGCACCACTTAAATACCTTAGTGAAAAAAATCTGCTCATGATTTTGCAAAGACAGAAGATGTTCATAAATAAAATGAAAGACATGAGCCCATTCAAGCAGCACTGTTTTACTAATGTACAGATTTTTCTTGATTCATAAAAACTGAAAATAAAAGCAAAAGCTATCATGATTCTTTTTCATAGATTTGAAAATACTACCAAAACTCATATGACTTCTTTTCAGAAACTGGTAAATTTGAGTTTCCAATGCAAATAAATAAATAAATAAATAAATAAATAAATAAATAAAATGAAATCATGAAACCAAAAGTCCACATTTTCCCTATTAAAAGAATCACCAGTACCCTAAAACATATGATTCAATTTCATTTACATACAAAGTTTTATAGGTGAATTGATAGTTTTGACAATAAAAGCTCAGATGCATATGTATATATTTCTTCAACAAACATGCATTGTACTGCTCACCACTAACCAAAAAGCTGATAATATTTTAACCAAGAAAATTCCCTTCCTTTCCCTTTTTTGCATGTCCTAAATGTGTTTATCATTTCACAATAATAAAGATTGCCTACCTTTGCTGTTTAAGTACGACTGACTTTTAGAAATCATCTTAAATACCGATTGCAAATAGTTTTAATAAGCGAGTTGGTTATGTATTAGCCAGTTTATTTTTGCAAGTGTCTGATAATGTTGAATTAAATTGCTGAATTTTTTTTTTAATGAGAAATTTGAAATTATAAGTAATAACCATATATGGAACAGTATCCAAGTTCATATTTGTGTATAGATACATTAGTGCCTCGTTTTCATAGAACCTTTTCTCGGGCAAAAAATAATGAAAAAATCAGTGGTATTCAATTTTTTTCTTTAATTACCAAAGTCAGTTGTTTAGAGAACCCATCAGTATATACATGTTGAAATACAGACTGCATTTTTTAACCTGACTACCATTGTCTACCCATGATCTTAACTTCTAATTTAGACGGCTACATTTTATGCATACATGATGATGCACGAGTCTAGACTTCAAGGTAGTCAAACTTTCCCCTTTTCTCACTGCTTATAAAAAAGCATTGATCAATTTTTAAAAAATTTAAGACATCTGACTTAAAACTGATCTCAGCTTTTAGACCAAATGTTTAGTCAACAAGTAAGCACAAGAATTAAATATGTTCTTGATTCTAATTTTACTCCAAGGCTTAGAGCATTCAACCATATGCCTATGTATCTGTATGGTATCGTTCAAGCAGGCAATTTAAAACTGTTTGCTAGCAGGCGCTTTCTCCGCTGGCCTACCCTACTAGTAACTATACGGGGCCATTCAGAATAAATGATCCGAGTACTAACTGATCCACCAATTAAATGTGGCCGACCACACTTCAAAAGAGATGTCGCTGATTTCTAATGGTCTCCCTGCCTCCACATGTGCCATTAAACGGATTAAATCTCGGCTCCGATGTTTGATTGCTAGGCCCCACAGCGACGGCGCATGTAGAGGTGGGGAGACCATCATGGGATTAGCGGCATCTCTTCTGAAACCGGCCATATTTGGTCGGCGGATCACTTAATACTTGGATTATCTATTCTGAATGGCCCCTGATACAGACAGACCCTTGTTAAGTCCTGCTTACATCTGTATCACAGGTGATAGACGCACAACCCAGACAACTGTAGTACATTAATCTATTTATTTATGTAATGGTGTTACTCCAGCAGCCCCAAAGCAAAAAACAGTGGCCAGTATAACTGATGCTGTAGATGTATAATCTTATAAATTGCCTACTAGTACTGAGAAAGAAGAAAGATCTACTAGCAACTGGTCTTTTCCACTAGGCTCCTTTCCATTTTAAAGCTGCCCTTACCTATCTACAGGCTGTGCCAAAAACTCTTAACGCCACCAGTCTTAATACTACTAGTCAGTTTACTTGCCAGAGGATGGTAATAAGAGATCTGTGTATTTGTCTTTGGTGTACTGTAAGTGCTTTCCCCAATTTTCCTGCCCGGGTTTTTTTTACTTGCCTAAATAGATTAATGGATTGACTCAAAATCCCCTGACCCCTCTCAGCCCCATCCAAGAACAAATGAATAAATAATATAAGACAAATAAAAAATTGCTTTAGGGGTTTTTACTAAATTATTGTCAACCCCTACAACATGAAGAACTGGTCTAAAGCTATATAAAGGCAGTGGACAGTATAACAGTACTATAAATTTGCACAATTTTCCTGGCCCTGCTCCAATCAGACTTACCATTTGGAATGGCACCAATATAAAACCTTGCAGGCTGTGTTTGAGTGTTTCAAAACCAATCATCAAACGTTTAATCCTATCACAAGCTCCCAAAACTTACGCAGGGTTTTCTCTCTCTTGTTGCTGTAGCACGTGTAAAACTTTGTCTCCCTTAAGTAGCAGACTGCTCTTCTCGTTCTCGTGGTCCAAGTGAACTAATGTGTACTCAACCTAAAGATGATAAAATATATAATAAAAACGAACACAAAATTATATTCGTCCGATAGTTAAATGAGATGGGCCTCTATATTTACTATGAATACAGTACCAAAATTGTCAATTATAACACACATTAGATGAACAAGTTTATGCAGTCTGAGACCTTGACACGTCACGAACGCCCAGGGCGTTTTTACTTTTGCAATCACACTTCACAACAGCGAAAATCCCTTTCATCTACCTACCTCGTCGCCCCAAAGCAAACAGTCCTTCTTCACATCTTTATGTCGTTTCCAGAGATTAATGAACTGGGTGATTCCATGTTCTCGAACGTGATCGGCTTTGGCCTTGGTCTCTTCCCATGACAGTGGCGTCCCTTCGGACAGTAGACCCATCTGGGCAAGCTGTGTTAATGGATCGTCTTAACCCTCACAGCGGATTTTTAGAATTCACCGTCTTGCTGCGAGTAATGGTTTATGTCTCTAAGCTTGTGGGTATGAGGTCAAGGTTTGGGTCATGGCGCTTGCGCAGTGACGACTTCCATGATTCAGCACATCTAGATTTTAAGCGAGTTGTGCAATGTTACTTGTTGATTCACTGTTTTTCAATGGGCTATCCTAACTCTCTTAGGATAATATTGATTTAAGAGGGGTCTGCTCTCTATAATGCATTTTCTCAAACCCCAATTTCGTTGCGGAACGATCTAAAAGAAAAATAATTTACAAAATAGACCCCTCAGTAGGCTATTAAGATAGTCTAGTAGACCTAAAGGATGAAAGAGCCTACATGTATGAATACAATGTAATTAAATAAACATTAGAACTAACGTTAAAAAGTATGCTCTGATAGGTAAATGAACAATGTCTTTTTTGTTCAGCAAATGTTTCTGTTAACAAGCATTCATGTAAGGGGACCTACCGCAAATTTTATAGGGCCTAAGCCTAGTTTAGGTAATTTGTAGGCCTATTTCTTAAAACTGTACGAGGCCCTATTTAGGCCCTATATCTACCCTCAACCATTAATTATTAATCATTCCGGAGATATCGCTCGTTATTCAACTTAACGAAATTTTGTCTCGTCTGTTTCATTTTTTGTTATGGAGAATTTTAAAGAATTAATTTTGGTAGATATCCTGACATCCCAAGATATAACAACTATATCTGTGGTGTATAATAGGACTGTTAAATGAACATGACCATTGGTCTTTTTAACAGATTTTAAACGTCATCTTTAAATTGGAAAATAAAAAAAAGGGACAAAAATTTCATTTGAAATGAAGGGATTTTTTTTCTGGATTTGTTTTGTATTGTTTTCGTCTTTTTTTTTTTCATCTAATAAAATAGGCCCATGTAGCTACATGTATCTACCTACGCGTTCTCAATTTAAACTAGAAAAACATATAGCCTATGTCAGTCGTTAGGGAGAGCTAAGGGCACGTAGCAGTTTATCCGCAGATTTCGGTTGGCCCGTACACACTGTCTGAATTGGAGGCATTTTTCTCACTTTTTTCAACAACATAGAGTGAAAGTGGACGACTGTTAAGGTCTTCGTATTTTTATGTTGATTTTTGTCAAGAGTTGATATGATCAAACGTTTAAGGATATAAAAAAGAAGAGGGGATATCTGCAAACTGACTATAAATGCGATCGAAGTTAAAATGTGATATCTGTTTACGCAAACTCTGCCGCACTGTGGACACGAGATGTTTTGTGTAGGATCATGTGTTGGGTTCCTCAAGACCTGCCATCTTGTTAGATGTAGCCTGTGAGAAAAAGAGCATTTTCGGCAACCACAGGACCGGCTTTCATACGACATTCACAATTTGCGTAGTTGCGGTAAATCTTTTTTTTTTTTTTTTCTTCATATATTTCCCTACAGCTTCAGTCAACCCCGTCGCAAAGTCTTCGCGCATTTGTGGCTGCGTTTCACAACTGTCGCAATGGCGATCGCGGTTGTGCCTTCCACTTGTCCACTGGTCCACTTGTCCAACCCACCTTAGTAGAGCCTTTGGAATGATTCCGCGCCAGTGTGAATCGCCGGCCGGTAGTTTCGCCCTCTGCAGCACTTCGGTGTTGGTGATTTTATCCACCCATGAAATACCCATTGTTTTTCTTGGCCAACGCTTCGTGGAACTAATCAAAATATTTTATCCACTTCCTTTATAATGTCCAAGTTTAACTACTACACTGAAGTATAACAAAAGTAACTAAAAGTATGAAAAACTTAGGGTGTGGAATTCCATGTAAATTAATGTCCAAGTTAGATATAAGGCCTACAGCTTTCCTTTAATCAACTTCAGGCCCGTAGCCAGAGGGGGGGGGGGGGGGGG
>NW_019773626.1:320843-352988 GCF_001039355.2 Lingula anatina | reverse complement strand
GGGGAGTTCGGGGGGTTCGAAAGAACCGCCCCTTTTCCTTTGAAAAGGTCCACTCTGAGTAAAATTTGATCTAATACATGATGTTTTTCTGGAAAAAGGTCCACTTTTTCAGAAAACGAACCCCCCCCTTTTGAAATTGCTGGCTACGGGCCTGAACTTCGATCATGGTACACACAAGAATTCAACAATTATCATTTTCTCTCATTTCACTTCTTTTAATACTTTTACATGGAGTACAGGGGTGGGTGTGGGATGGAGGGAGGCGAGGAAGAGGTGAAGAGGGGGATCTCCGAAGCTTAGGGGGAGGAGGGGGCGGTGCGTATCCCAGTGCACATCCCTCCCCTCACAATCTATCGTTGTATTAGCCAGATAATCAATGTCGACTTCGATTAAAAGCGTCATTAAACAGATTAAATTACGCCTCCGAGATTTAATTGCTAGACCCCTGCAAGGACGGCACGTGTGGAGGCCGGGAGACCATCAGCGGTTTAGTTGGCTCTTCCATGAAGGGTCCGCCATATTTGGTCCGTGGACCAGAAGTTCCTCGGATCTTCTATTCTGAATGGGGTTGATGCATTTAAAGGCAGTGATAATCCTCCTAATTAGCGCCCGCATCATTAATGTTCAAATATGTAATTATGTACAATATTTTTCATTAAGAAACCAATTACGGAGCAGGTGATTGCTATTTACACAGGGAGGGTTTTTTCCGCCTATTTAATCAGGGTTAGTGTTTAAAGACGCAAAAAGTGCATTAGAACTTACTATAACGAAATAATTTTCCTTCAATCTCCAATGCATGCCAAAAACGAAAATTGACAAAACTGAGACCTATATACACCATTTCTGTGTTCTAATTTGCACATTTTCGAGTCAACTCTCTTAACAGGGATTGAGTCATGGGGATTTCTCTCGTAAAACTTTAAAAAAGTACTTTTGTACTCGAAAACAATGGCTTTAAGCGTACATTTTTAAATTTTGATGAATTTGTTGTATATTTTTGCAATTGAAAAGCCTAACGCTTACTGATGCGATTTTGATTGGCGCTTGATGTTTTTCAATTAATTAATTAATGTATTATTTTATCCATCTATACATTTATTTATCAATTTTAATTATTAATTAATTCATTAATTTATCTATCTTTTTTATTGTTAATTATTTTTGTGACAGAGGGAAATGTAAGAAGTGTACTCAAAAATTATATCCATGGAAAATGTTAGCAGAAATTAAACATTACCTTTAAATTACATTCACTCTGCACCGAAATTAGCCATACTAATTTTAAATAGACATTTTACTCATTTTGGTCACTGAATAGGTTTTTTTTAGTTATGAGCAGGGTATATGAGTCTGTAAATGAATTAAAATTGGTGAAAATAAATATAATGAATAAAAATTAAAGGGATAATAACTCTTCGTTTTGGCCAAAAATGAATTTTTCTGGAGTAAGCAACAATTTTCCAGTACTTACCAATAGTTAATGAATCCATTTTTACATTCAAAGTTAGTCCCTGTTTTTTTCTAAAAAGTTTGTTTTTTGTTATCATCTCTTAAGAGATTATAACAGAGTTTTGCCATCAAGGGGGTCACGTGGTCTAAAGACAAGCTCAGATATAAAAATAATAGCTAAAATTGCCGTTTTTCTTGTACAACTGAATATATTGAATTTCTATGAGTTGTTCAAAATGTTTTTATTATGAAATATAGATCTCATACGAAGAGTTATTATCCCTTTAACTATGCTGAACTGAGTAATCCAACTGAAATCTTCTCTGACAAAAGATGGTGATTTTAAGCATATAATTTATATACATGTTTTTTAATTAAATTGTCCTATAGCTTTTGATATTAACCATTTCGGAAAAATGTTGAAAAACTATCAAGTTTTACTGGGCATGAAGAAATTTTACACATGCATTGGTATAGGCTAAATAGCAAAATCTAGATATATATTACAACATTTAATGGAAATCCGAAAAATAATTGTAACGTGAAGAACGGGACTTCGAGAGAGAGAGAGAGAGAGAGAGAGAGAGAGAGAGAGAGAGAGGTAGTAAAGTTACAAGATTCGAAACCATAACAGATAGACGAGACATGAAATGAATAAAGATGTAGATACTTTGATGCACCACAAAAATATCAACAAAAAAAAAAAAAAAAAAAAAAAAAAGAAGGAAAAAAATAAGTGAATACCTAACGAAATAAAATCATTGTTGAAATTAATTTCTGTGATACTGTGATTACAAAGTTTGTCAAGTATCTCACGTAATTCAATATAAGAGTTATTTTACTTACTTTATGCTTTTTGATTAAAACTACAGAAAAGTGAAACACATGTAAACCACCACCAATAAGAATGCCAGCTTGTCTAATATGTAGTGAGTAACAAGAGCTATGATTGAAGTACATTAAAATTGCAAAAGACAGCAAATCCAGGTTCAATTGGTTGGTTTGAATGGATCTTTTTTTATATACCGTAGCTTGGGCGAATAAAACAATTAATTTGTCTTATTATAGATTATTATAGATTAAGTGGCGACAAATTTGGCAGCGTATTCATTCATGTAATATCAGGGACGGATCAAGAGATATTTTCTGACAGTCTTCCAAATTATCTTTGTTGATTCATTCTCTATAAGTGACCGTCTTCCGACAGAAAAAAAAATAGTTACTCGTTTATGTAAACTGGAAAAGCTGACCGTCTTTAGAAGATCCGTCCCTGAATATTACACAATATATGTACATATATATTCAAAAAGTTGTGGGGAAAGTCTGTGAAATGCATCTGTAATCATTATTCAGTGTTTAATAAAATATCATGTAATGCCTATCTCTTCATCTGGCCAAGGCGTTTTAAAACAAGATCCCTGCACGTGATACTGGGGATGCGCGTTCTGCCATACGTAACCAATCCACGAGACAACATTTATCTGGTCTGATAATTATCCAATAAAAATGTCAGTTTAACCCCACAATTACATGTAGGATTGGGCACAATTAGTTCTGTCACGATGTAGCAATTTTGGATATAGGAAGATTGGGTAGATCAGGCAAGCATGCAAGTTTATTTCTCATAAAGGCTACTGTTATGCAATACCGTTTACCGTTCGTGGAATAGATGCATGTCAGCCTAGTTGATTTGACCCCTTTATTCAAGATGTCATAAAATTTGTACAGATTATTAAGTTTTTTTTCTTATTTTTGGTTGAAAATAATTCATATAACTTTATTCCATTTGGTCTGATATCCGCTTTTTTCTTGGTTTAAATAATTTCATATTTTCTTCAAAAAGGCCTGGTTAGAAAAATTAAAGACTTAAGCAACACACACAAAGTGTAAGAGAGAGAAAGAATACACATAGAGAATATATATGATGTTCTTGTCTACGTACTAAACCAAGCACCTACCCACATCTAGCAAGATAAACCAACTGCCTGATTAAGTAAATAAATAAATAGCTAAATATAAACAGTAAATAGATAAATGAACAACAAACAAATAAATTAAATACATTATACAGTAAAAATATAAAAAAGCCCCTTAATAAGAAGCTATAAACTTTAACAATTTAAAAGTTACAGAAATATTTTTACACCATTTTGCAGGGAAAATCTTGTTGTTTTTAAAACAACATATTTCCAAAGATTCCTGATTTTGTCATGATGGGTTACATCTTGGACATAATAACGAATATTTCATTTTGTCTTTTCTGTTCTGTTGGGTATTTTGATGCACATGGTTAAATGTATAAAAAGAAGAGAGAGAGAGAGAGAGAGAGAGAGAGAGAGAGAATCCAACTCAACACGAGCGACAAAGAATGGCTTCAATTTGCTAACTGAACCCCTACGTTTAACGTACAGGTTAGATAGACAACTGTCGGGATCCGGTTAAGTGGTCATTCGCTCATTCACGACCAATTTTTCCGCTTAATCTACCTGCCACGGGTTGAAGCCTGAAGTCTACAGGTGGCCGGCATGGTCAATTCATTTGTCCGGTCCATTGTGCACGGCCTTTGTCCGCGGGGCTTCTAATTGTAATTAGTCCCTATTACATGTTTCGTTTACCCTCACTATAATCAGTGCTTATCTCACCTGCCACGGCAGTGTATTTGAGGAGGCAGGCGAACTCTTGAGAAGCCATAGAACGCTCATTAAAGCGTTAATAAGCCGAGATTGTCAGATCTAGTGACAAGAGAAGAAGACGACTTACATAATTTCAAGAGGGATGACCCACGCTGAGACTTGTACAACTAAGCACTCGAGCTTTGCTGAGTCTCGCTCAAGTTTTGAAGAAATCAGCGTCTAATGAAAACCCTTCAGTGAAATTGTGTGCTTGATCACTAAATATTTTGACAATACAAATTGGAGTCATTTGTGTCGTCTGCCAGAGAACCACGGCGCGCTACACGCAGCCAGGCGCCTGTGCGCATGTCCCGCACACTTCCATTTTTGATTGGTTGATCACACGTTGGTTGTCTCCCACCAGGCTTCAGTGAGTTGACAGATCGTTTCGTCATCAAAGCACAGGGACCATAATACAGCGCTTGAATAACACAAAACAACACAGTCTAGTTAACTGTGCAACTGTCAACAACCTGCATGGGAAAAACGGCGACCTCGCGATCGGATTGAGATTATTGACTGAAAAATTAGTCTTAACAGTGATCTTCAGTGTAATAACAGGAGCTATTATCATCTAGAATGTCACCGCCGCAGCATCAAATTGGGTGATCTTTTCGCAAGGGCCATAGACGATTATTTGGTCACTTTAGTTCCATTATCTGGAAGAGGTTAGTGACAACTTGAGCTGTCGTTGTGGTTTGCTGTAGCCTTGGCGTCTCGGTGAAACCGTTACAACAAGGTGACACAATGCTTAGAGGCAATGCCGGGGTTGTCGGGCGCAGCGTTCACGAAGACATGATCGGAGCACCGCCTTCCTTGGCCGCAAGACAGTTGATGGTCAGTGTAGGACAGTTCGATAATTCGGCCAATGCCGATTCAGGTAGCAGGCTGACCAACAGTGTAGAAAATAACGTGGGGTATTCGGGTCTATTGAAAACGGCCACTAAGCGGTTTTATTTACAAGGCGGCCTACGAGGCTCTGCTGGAAGCGATGAAGTTGGCCGTCGTAAAGAGTCAGATTCGGACACCGTACAGTCAGCAGGGCACGGTAGCAGCTACAACGGTGAAAAAACAGACGACGAGAGCTGTAATTCTCTCCAACACGAGCCAAGCGTCTACGCGGATCTGACTCCATATTGTGGCAAAGCCAGCGACTGCGGCGTCGGCAGCGGGCAGGACACCTCCACAGAAGACGACGACGAAGTCTTCCCAAAATCGGAGCACGGAAACGCAGTTGGTGGTCAGAAACTGACCGATGGCTGCTACCCAGACCACATCCCCACCGGAAGTATGGTGTCTCCGGCCAGCAGGATGGACCCGGCGTTTGCTCCGTTCCAGCCTTACCCCTATCACATGTCCACCGCCCCACTGTATCCCACACAGCTGAGAAAGTCGCCCATGGGGTCCATCGGCTCCTTGAACGGCGGTTACCCCCCTCCACAGGCGGCGACCGACTCCTACGGCATTCCAGCCGCCGCGATCGCCGCCCCGATCCCCTACCCGGCCGCGGCGGCCCCGACTCTGCACCCAGCTCCCCCCGGGACGATGCAAGGTGCGGGGCACCCCCTACCCGGCGACGACGGGAGGCTTAGACCAGGCAAGGCGTCTGTGTATTTGTGTAACAGAGACCTGTGGTTGAAGTTCCACCAGCATACGACAGAAATGATAATTACGAAACAAGGAAGGTAGGTGCTGTCTTTTTAAAAAATCTAGTTTCATAGATATATTTCTGTGACAGTAACCGAAATAGACAAATATAAAACTTGATATATGAATATATGAGTATCGGTCCAACTCTATGGGATTACAAAATCAGCAGCTTTACCATTAGTTAAAAAAAACTTCTTTCTGACCAGGAAGCAGTTTAAGTGAATCTTGCTTTTATTATTATTATTATTATAATTATTATTATTATTATTATTATTATTATTATTATTATTATTATAACAAAGAGTGTATAGAATGCGGTTATCACTGATATTCCCCTTGAGCATACCCCCTCTCCATTGCACATCTGGTGAAATGAGAAAAGGCTAAAAGAGGAAAAGAAAGAAAAAGAAAAGATATCACATTTTAAGGCACTTCTGTGTTTGGCCCTTCGCTCTTTTGTACAGCTCTAATTGTCATAAAAAATAAAAATGACTTTTTTTTTAGGTATCGTGGTATTCTTTTATCCTGATAATGGTTCATTTTTTTTATTCGTATAATATATGATCATTCACTGAATACTTATATAGGCAATATTATCGAAATACTGAAATGCATAAAACAACGTAAGACTAAAAGATGGATGTAAAGGAAGAATCATTAAAATTACCTTGCAGCAGAAAAATGGTGATGAAAAAAATGGTGAAAGCTGAACATTCTGCATGAAAAGAGCTAAATTAACCCTGATAAATAGCCAATATAGTCAGTGTAGAGTTACAAATAAGACGACCAACATGTATTTGATGACACCAGAAATGATAGAAATGATAAAACGCATTGGAGAAAAAGCGGCTTATCTTAAGCTCGGATTCATTTTAAAGAAAAGAAAAAGACTTTTTTAATTAGCAAGGGAGACGGTGAAGACAAAAAGAAAACGAAAATCAGACCTTTATCTCGAGATGGCTTCTGTAATGAGACTACCATAGGTTGATTCCTGTCACACTGTTGTCATTATCGTCCTGCTATAACTGTCAAATGTCTTTGAAATGACACTAGTTGTCACCCTAGCATCATTCGATTTTTTTTAACTGACAGGGCACACGTATATATATATAAAATAATGTTTTATTATCTGAAAATACTGAAACTAGCCTCTTCGTTTTTTCATCTGAGCTGTTAAGCTACATCAAGCTGTATATATAAAGCTTGCCAGCCTCATGTGCCGCTTTTTAAAATTTTCCAAGTGATTTTTACGCGAGGTCTTGCCAGTTTTTACAGAGAATACGCAGACGATTATGGTTCGTAAAACATGACCAATATTTCAAAACTTTTAGGGGAATCCCCAGTGAAAATCAACACGTCTTGTTATACTTGGTCCGACAAAGTGGCATGCTATCACACGTGTGTATACTACAGCCGATTTCTTTTACGACAGTCGGTCGTTAATCACAACCTCCCGCGGAGGGTATGCAAAATATTGTCTCCAGTGAAAACGGGATCAGCGAACCACGTGGTGTGGTGAAAGCGGTGTTTTGACATTCACAGCGAGTGGTGCGGATAGACCGCTGCGATCACTGAAACGCCGGAAGTCGTTGAAAGGATGCGCAGTTCCGCTGTCGTCTGGGGCCAAGTGCAATGGATTTGGTAATTTGTTGTAGGAAAAATATTTTCCACAGTAACACATACATTAAATGTATTATACTGTTAAAACTAAGGGGATTTGTCGTCTTGTGGTTCCAAGTAAAAACCAACAACATCTGAAAATGAAAGGAATGCACAATCCAAACTACGCAAATTAGAAAGAAAGTTCCCAGTCATAATTTCAGTAACTTCGAATGGAGTAAAGACTTCCACTCTACGTGGTGGTAAACAATCAAAATTTTCATAGATTCATTATAAAGTTTATAATAAATAATTATGTTTTATTATCTCAAAATACAGAAACTAGTCTCTTCGTTATTTCACCTGAGCTGTAAGACTACATCTAGCCGTATATATATATATCACTCTATCAGCGATATAAATTCAAATTTTACATTAGAACTATATACATATTCAAGTTTCACATAAAACCTTTTCTTTTTGTTGTAGTACTCAAGTGCTAATACGAAATGTGAAATTGTGATAAGTATTGGTAATGGAGTAAATGTCGAGCTAATGAAATCAAGAACCGCACCGTTGGTCTGACGTCATTAGTTGTCCCTTCACGTGTTCGTTTTATTTACAGCTATTAAGATTTAAATTCTCTTTTCCGAAAACGAAAAAAAAAATGGCAACGGACTTGATAATGTAAAAAAGGAGAAATGTGTATCAAAAAATCTGCGGTATTGCCAAATCCAAGTATTGACGTTGATGCTGCTGCGCATTATTCACACCAGCGGTTTCTTTGTTTTTCTAGATCTATGCAGTTATTCTGTTCTTAATATTCGTCTTAACGTTTCTTTTGTTTGTTTGTTTTTTCATATCACCAGTATTCCGACTTTGCTAATTGAATGCCAATTGCAGGAATAATATGGCAATACGTTTAATATACTTCATTATTTATTATTTTATTTTATTTTTACGATCGTGGTAATGTATTGGGGTCTTCTTTTTACACGAGATAGAAAAGATTCACATCTTTTTTCCCGCAAAGACCGTCAACGATAATATCGATTACATAGCCATAAAGATTATTGTTGGTGATTATTTTCACGTAAACTAAGTGTCAATAGTTCATAACCTTGAAGTTAAGGTTCATTGTCTTTGTATTGTCAAGTTAAGACCAAAAAGGCGACCTTGTGTGTCCATAAATCTTGGTTTGTAATGGATTAGCTTAATTTGACTAATTGTCGTGGCTGAATTTCGTTTGCTTAACATAATTTTATCAGGAAAAAAAATATGGGAAAACTACACCAGGCATGGCGCTTATTATCACGATATATGGCAAAAATAAATAAATACCATGTGAACTAGAAATAAACAAGAAATTATCGTGCCGGTCAAATTATTTTCGAAAAAGGGGCTGTCGTTAATATTAGCATAAATTAAGGTTGTGTTTCTTAAGACGCTTTTTAAATACCCTTTGGCGATGTGTTTTGCTTCTGATAGCTTAGTGTGTCCAAGAAGTTATAACTTCTTGGTGTGTCTAACCTAAGAAACACGTTACTGGAAGAAAAAGTGCCCATTGAAAAATACTGAAGTTTGAAAGTTGGTGTTAACTTCTAGACTTTACATTTAACATATTTTGACCTAACATGAATCAGTATTGGTCTAATTAAAGAAACATAACGTGCGATTGATGAAAAGCAAAAGAGGGAATTGCTTTAGTTACTCTACCGTAGATTTCCAATTTGCTTTTTAACTTTGAAGCTGCAACTGATTTAGTGGTTCAAAGAGGACTTTAACGTTTGTCCTAACAATTAAAATCAACTGTAGAACTAACTCACTTTTGAGAAATGCAGCTCTATTTTTCTATCGCCTGATTTCCCGACATCGTCAAGATTTAACAGGCGGAAGTCTGGCAAGGACGCGGCCATTGTTCCGGTCATTAGATGATTGTTCTCTTCTACATGGATGTCCAAAGGAAGTTCTTTTCCTCTCATTACTCTTTAAGGAACAAAATAAGCTGCGACAGTAAATCAGTAACGCAAGGTGTGCCCACACACACTCTCTCTCTCTGTAGCTAAAAATATTTTCCCTAATATTAAAAAAAAAATCATTTATGTGTTTGTTTATTTTATGCATATATTTTCCACCTCAGTTTGTTAGTTAATCAATTTATTCATGTTTCACTTCTTTTGATTTCGTTTGTATTTGGGAATGGGACGCCTTTAAACTTGTGAGTGTGTTTTGAAACGTTGTTGAACTTGCTTTTAGTTGCGGAGGCATACTCATTGATGATAAACTAAAGGTATATGAGTTTCAGTGGGCAGATCTCTCTCTCTCTCCATCTCTATCTCTCATCAATTTCTCCACAAAATCTCTCTCTCTTCTTCTTCTCAACTTCTCTCTTTCTCTCTAAAATCGGTGGCTGGATCAAGCCAGCTTCCTTTGAGCAGTCGTTTTCGCGTCACCTGCCCCCTTGCAACACCGCTGCGTTCTGAAAGACTGCCCAAAAGGCGTGACAAACGCCGTGGCTGAGACAACGCCACGGGGACAGCTGAAAATGCCGTGCCTGATGCACCTGTTTATAACCTGCTGATTATTTTCTCTTTAGAGACAATATGTTCTACTCTCTATCTGTAAATATGATTATGTCACCCGTTTTCATTTACGCCATTGAGGCTTTTGGGTGAAGAAGGGGCTGATGAAATATATTGTTATTTAGCTAAAACAAGGAGTTGATTGGAGATATTGTTCTTTAGTTAAAACAAGGGGGAGGTTATAGAAAGATGGAGTGCGTACATTATAAAGCAATGGAAGTGTGATTAAATGAATATAAAATGCGCAAGGGAGTGCACACTTACTCTACGATGGTTAAAATATCAGGTTTTTTGGAGCAATTTTTTTGTAAATAGTAAAAATGAACAGAATAAAATATGCAAATAGACGAATTGAAAGCCTACACTTTTGTTTAGTGGCAAAAATATAAGATATAAATTTTTTTAAAATCATGAAAAAGAAGGAAAACAATACACAGTAAATGGTAAAAATGACAGATAAAACGGAAAATGAAAGGAAAAAATGATACAAAAATGTGATATACGCATACCTTGATGGTAAAAAAAATATACGAAAAATGTTAAAAAGAAAAAGAAATACAAAAGGAAATCGTGGCCAAATACTAAGATGGTAAAAAAAAATATAAGGAACTCTCTAGTTATTTCCGAGGGCTGTAATTAGCATGGGATAGAACGAAATCGATCATTATTCCTATATACGCTTCCTCAATTACTCCGCAATGAAGCACGAGATGTCGTTACCATGGAAACGTCCATCCTTGATTTCGGCCATACTAACACCGTCATTGCACATAAAATGTTCATATGACAATAAGATTTTTTTTAATATTATGAGTTTACTTATTATTTGTCGGAGTTGAGGTTTTAAATGACACAATGTTATCAAACGCATGGCAGAAACAATAGTTGTGCGTCTTTATAAAGAATAATCTTAGTGTATAAATCTGTTGTATATCGTTTAGTATCACTTGAAAGTACGGAAATCTAGTCCTAAAGTTTCGTCGGGTCCTAATTGCAAGTGCGTTTATATTGGGAAAAAATGAAATCGATTGTTATCTTTAACCTACTAAAATGTAATTTAATCGATTATGAGTAACTGATTTGTTAAAACATTGAATATGATGGTAATAACTACTGCATCTTTGTTCTACGCCTTTACAGTTGTTAATATTAAATGTTTATTGAGTTCCATACTTCTACTACTGCTTCATTTAATGTCAAATTTCAGCAATACTGATAACAATTATTGACGGTTCATTTTACACTATTTGTGTAAACACTTAAAATTTCATTTTCATCGATGTGAACTATACTTAAAACAAAATTAGGTTACAATATTCTTCATTCATTTAAGGAAAATGCTTTCATAAACAATTTTCAACAACGTTAAATGTAAAATTGATAAATATCTAGTTGATGTAAATATGAATTGATGTATTTGCACTGAAAATGAAATAGTTAAAAGCAAAAGAGAGAGAGAAAGCATCTCCGGTATCTTGTGTTTCACCTTCCTTGAAAGAAGTACATAGTTAAACGACCTATTGACGAAAAAATTCTATGAAACGGATTGTAATTTCCTTTTCATTTTTCGAGACTGTTTTTCCTTTATTCTCTCTCTCTCTTGAATTAATGTGAACTTTTTAATCCATTTAAAGCATACTTCCCAGTAATCGTTCTCAAATTTGGCCATATTATATTATAACTATTACATCTTGGACCCGATTTTTAAGTTTTAAATATGGCAAAATTCCATCATATTCTTGCTATGCTATCATACAGGGGCATAGAAACCTTGCTGAGCATGAGTGGTTATGTAGATATTTGTTTCCATTCTCATATTGACTCTTTATTAGTGCGTCATTAGTATAAATATCCCCTTACGTTATACTATTATATTCACTCTCTATAATATTTTACTGCATTTTTTCCTTAATTGGTATTAATCAACGCGGCATTGGTGTAATCGATTACAGTTAACTATTTAACTTCCTATAGTGGTTATCAGTTGAAAAATTATGACGTAAAACAGTAACCATCTCGTCAAGCTTGCTAAGCCCCTTAATTTTCAGTTTAACAACAAAGTTGGTATAAGAATTTCAATATGAAAAAGCCGACACGCGTCAAATCAAAAATTTGGAGTCATTATTTTGCGACATGTGCCAGAAATACGGGAGTGCGTTAATGACCGACTCTGGAATGGCTGCAATTTATTCTTATCAGTTCTCTGACCTATGTTATAAGGGTTGTTGACCACACATCAGCGGTCATTTCCAATTATGTCCACCAATTGGCTATTTTTAATAACTTAATGACCCATGGTTACGAAACTGACCGCTATCCGGAACAGGTTCTGCCAAGGATAGCCTGAATTTTGGACCAGGTAGAAGGCCATTGTAAATAGAGACGCCCGAGTTATCGTTAAATATTGAAAACGGTTAACGTAACCCAACAAAGGGTTTTTATTGGGGCCTGAAGCCATTTTAATCTAGAAGGCATCTTAATCTTCTCGTTGATCCGTTATAATCTCCCTCCCCGTCCCACCCCCAAAGTGACTGAGTACTCGTGTCGGAAACAGAAAACCTTTGTGACGGAAATAAGATTAAGGAGCTGGAGCCACAAAAGTTTAGTCCCAAAAACAAGTCCGAGCTCTCAGATCAACTCTTAGAATTAATTGATTAACTTCACGTTTAAGATTAATAAACAGAAACCAACTTAGATAAAGTTACTTTTTTGGGGAAAAAGGCACCCTTTCCCTTCATAAAACAACACAAGATTCATTTAATAGTGGGCAACTAATAATTTATATTGAGTCAAAGTAGTCTATTTTTTTGTCTTAAAGTTTAGTCCAACTTAAGGTCAGCATTTGTTTTATGAAGCCGGACCCCCGTCGGTGATTTGGGTTGACCACCTTATGAGGACACGCTGACATTTATGATTATGTTCATTACCTAGGGGAGGGGGTTCTTGTTTTGACTAGAAGAAAATCTTCTATTCTGGATTTGTATAATATTTATAGACGTTGAGGTTTTAAGTACTATTTATGGGATATTCATACAGGACGTAATGCAGAATGACCTGTGCAATTTGTATAGGTGACAAATCCACCATAAGGGCTTAGTGAATGACTCATAAGACACAAGACTAACAATGAATCAGTGTCTGATTAGTAATCGTTGCGTTAATTTTTGTCAAAATTGTTTTTAGTAGTTTTATAATGCAATTTAATAATGTATTATTAGGTCATATTTATTTTAGATGTGCACTGGAACCAAAAGAATTTCAATGAAAAAGTAGATTCTTATATTTGCAAATAGTATGACTTGTACCTTTATTTATTTATTTATTTATTTATTTATTACAATACAAATACTCTTCTAATAACAACTTTGATCTCACAATACATTTTATAATCCAACAGAAAAAAATTTTACACAAAGACTGCTGTAATGCACATGTTCATCTTATTCATATTACTTTTCAATTTCAAATACATCACAATGTTTGAACGTCTATACTCCATAATAGTTAATTACTGTAAAATTCCTTTCTTTTTGCATGATTTTCCAGACGCATGTTCCCGACGCTCCAGATATCTCTTCAGGGGTTGGACCCCCAGGCTCACTACAACGTGTTCGTGGACATGGTGCTGGCGGATCCCCACCACTGGAAGTTCCAAACGGGAAAATGGGTCCCTTGCGGACAAGCCGAACAGCTACCAGCAAGTGAGTAGACTTTTATGTTTACTTTGAACAACTGTTGGTTTTCATGTATTTGTTTTATGTAGGTATCTATTTGAAATTGAGAGAGCTGACAATCCGAAGTTCGGCATCAGCAATCAGGCAGACTTTCGTATCTTCTTTACAGGGTTGGTGGTTTATATATTTGTGTTTGTTTCATGAATATATCTATCTGAAAGTGACATAGTTTACACGCATCTTAGAGCGCATTCAGAAAAGTTGATCCTCGGGCTAACAGATCCGCGGTCTAAATATGGCCGACTCACTTAAAACAGCGCCAACTAACTACCTGATGGTCTCCCGGCCTCCATGCGCGCAGGGGCCTAGGGGAATTACGTAAAAAGTGCTCTTGAAATAGACTAAAATGGAGATAGAAACTAATGAATTTCACTCGTGACGGAAAATATCAGAAATTTGGAACTAACAATTAGCTTATAGATCGTAGTTCCCTTAGCGGTTTTGTATAGGATATGCACCTTAGTAATCAAGGAAAAATTGCCAATATTTCCAGGAAAGTTATTTTCTGCTTTGTAAAGGTCTTACGTGCATCATTTGCATGCAAAAAATTATAAGCTTACACAAATTTATATTATATACAACAAAAATATAATCTTTTGGTAAGTGACAAGTAAAAATATTCGCTAAGGCGAATTATAACTCGTTAGACACGCTAAAATACACAATAAATTCGAAACACGTTTTAAAGACAAATAAGTGCAACTTGTAACATAGCAAAAATAAGCACACGCGGCTGGCTGCATAATATTTTGAACATTATACGTGGCGAGGAAGTCTTGATAAGCGGAGGAAGCAATTAGACCAGATCTTGAAGGAACTTGCAATTAACAGGTAGAAAACTTCGAAAACATTTGTCAAGCAGTCTCCGTTGAATTTTAGTAATGATTGGAAAAATGGTAGTGTTTTTTCTATGCCAGTCCAGATATTTTTGAATAATGCATTAAAGATAGAAAACGAATGCTGTGGAAAATAGAGACTGTTGTTCGCCGCTGTTGTTGAGAGTAAGGTGTGTGTCTGTGTGTGTGTGTGTGTGTGTGTGTGTGTGCGCGTGCGTTTGTAGCGGTGTTTAAGAGAAATATATTCGTATGCGCGTGCCCGATTGTGTTTGTGTGTTGAGTGTTGTGTTACACGTTTTTCTTTGTGTTGAAGTGTGTGTGTGTGTGTGTGTGTGTGTTTGTGTGTGTGTGACAGAGAGAGAGAATGTAATAATTCCTCATAGTCAAGCCGTTCAAACTACCGTGACACTAAAATAAATCCCTTCACACTTTGTCGTTAACTCCTGTTTTCCACACGCTTTATATATATATAGCCTATCCTTAGCGGCTGATTTACAGACTGACAGACTGATAATCGTGATAACAGTCAGTAACATTATCTCCAATAAATGATAAAAAGAGTGATAAATAGCTGTTTACACATTACTTATTGAAAGTTGTTAAAAGACTAAGACATGTTCTGTGAAATGATCTTGCCTAGTAAGGTCACACGGCTGTTAATCTTTGAGAAAAATGTCATTACACAATATACACATTTTAAGGCGTATGGCTATAATTTAGCATCGAGCTGCGCAGTTTTATCATTGATCGTGTTATCAAAATTTAAAGATTAAAAGATGATATTAAGTGATAAAAACTAAGTGAAGAAAGAGAAAAGAATGGCCTTTGATCGAGAGTGTTTATTGGAGAGAGAGAGAGAGAGAGAGAGAGAGAGAGAGAGAGAGAGGGCTTTAAGTCTGAAAAATAATAACTAAGCTATTTGTTTTGTTTTGTTTTTAATTTTGGCAAATATGGGATTTTTGAGACGCAGAAGTCCTCCGAATAAAATATTGTCTTAATTTTAAGACGCATACCTAGTGTTGTTCAAGGGTAGACATGGAAATGACCTTTTGGAGAACATGTGTAAGACGCTGTGTTCAACTTTAAATTTTTCAAGATCGTCTTAGGTAAAATCTCTTCCCATTCTCGAATTGGTTCGTATGGGAATTCTCTTTATTTGTATTTATTCAATGAAAATGATATATAATAATTTTTATTCCATATAATGCTATAATAAGTGCAATGATAATATGATGACTATTTTAACACATACAACGATCCGATACTTTCAATAATAAATTAATCAGCTTATTGCACGGAAAAAAAAGTAAAGAGAAAGAGAAAGAAAAATGGAAAACCCTACCACGCGAAATCAATTTTCCTGCCGACCTACGGTAAACGTTCATATTATATAGATTATATAGCGTCATCCGGGAAGAATCCGTGACGCACCCCAATTGCAACTTTCTTGCTTATTCGTTATCCGTGAAATGTAGGCATTATACAAGAACCTATTTCCTGCATTTTCATTGAAACATTTTAGTTTCCCATGATCTGTGATTTGATAATTTTATTGCCTGTGTACTGGATCGCCCCCTCCCATCCCTCAGTGGGCCGCCTAAAGTAGATCATTTCAACACTTTTTTCGTTTCGTCGATCTTATTTGTCAAGTTGTGTTTCAGCAAATGGGTCGTTACGTAACCGAGGTGTCCCCTTCAGAGGTTAAGTACATACATTGCAGATAAATGATGGTTTTATTAATTCGACAATATTGCAAAAATGCAATAGCTTCACTCTCACCAAAACACTTGAGAGGAGGGAAATATGCAGCAATGTTACACCTTCTCTATTTCTGGAAAGACCAATATCGTCGCTTGACCAACGATTTGCTTGTTTTTCAATAAATCGTCTCGACGCTGGAGAGATGAGAGGGAAATATTGTCTCTGCTGTGGTCACTGTTGCAGGTTTAAGTAGGGTTTATTGGCGACTGAAGTGGTCGGATAGTTCTTAGCCGTGTTGTATTAAATGTGGAATGAATTTGTTCTTATGTAACGCCAGCGTGCTTTTCAATAACAGTTTCTTGTTAAAGATCAGACGTGTCATTGTTTAATCGCGCTTGAGTCGATTCTTTATTGAGCTTGCGCGCACGTGGGGCCGACATCGGTCGGAGTATGTCTGTGTAAGTATGTGTGTATCTTTCCACGTGCTTGTTGCGCTTGCGTGCTGGTGTGCGTGCGACTTTTCGACAGCGTTCATTCTTTTTCATAGCTCAAACCAAGGAAAACCAACTGTCTCAAGCAATGCAAATGAATATTTTTTTCTTTCTCTCTTTTTTGTTGTTTGTTTGTTACTTTATTCTCATTAGTCGTGAAGTTATGTATAAACTATGTGTCATTATTTTTTCTGTTATTTTCTGTTTCTCTCAACATAATTATTTTGTCACCACGGTATCACTTAGAGTGTTTATATACAGCTCAGTTATTTTATTAGTTGATTTACTATTGTATATTTTTTTATTCTATTATCTGTGCTAAAAATAAATATAAAAAGATACAAATGAAATTGAACTGTCCTTTGATTTGGCCAATTCTGTGTAAACCCTTAACTTGGAAATAAAGGAAAGAACCTGTAGTAACTAATAGGCCAACAAACCCGTAATATATAGTGAACTCTGATTGACCTTCTTATGTAGAAGACGTACCGAATATCTATTCGGCATACACATTTAATTTTTTTTCCTCTGGAGCGCAACAGGAAAGTCCCGTCAGTTTATGACGGATTGAGATTGTCGCTTACTTTACTTTAAACGTAATAATTTTTGAACGAAATTTTTATGAATATGTTTTAGAGATATGAACACATTTGCCTTGAATAATCTTCGTACCAAATGTTTTATTTTTATGTGCACTTCGAGCTATGACAAATTTAATGAATATATATACAAAAGGGGGGTCCCTGGAGGGGCAGCAGGACACTTGCCCCCCCCCCTCCAGATACCCCCTGCTCCATTAAAAGCAGGGAGACAAAACCTAGCAATTTGTTCTATACCCATTCCAATGGTAGGAAATTTCTCTTGTTCAAGTATCTTATATTCGACGAGATAACCGTGTCAAAATGGTTTAAACACTGAAACGCCTGTGTATTTCTAGGATTATGAACGTTTAAAAATAGAATATATGAAATATAAGTTATATCAAATATATGTTCATATTTTTATTTCAGATGGTCGCATCTACATGCATCCCGATTCCCCGAATTCCGGCGCTCACTGGATGAAGCAGGACATAACCTTCAGTAAACTCAAGTTGACCAATAACAAGAACTGTGACCAAGGATTTGTAAGTACACAAAACGATCTTTGATCAATAAAATATCGGGCATAATAAAACATTTCGGAGAGAGCTTCATTGTTGCAGCGGCCGAATTTCCGTGGCAAAAACCAAGGGTGTTTTTTTTTAGGTTGGGGAACTGAGCTTGGACGAAACGTACAAAATTTAATTACTAGTTAATACATCATCATTTTTGCTGCTAACATGTGCATGTTTAAACTTTTCAAATCAAGGTTGATAACATTCTTTGAGCCATCTTCAACATATACCCGAAAGTTTAAATGAGGATGTTAAATATTTTACATAGCGGGACAGTTCACGCTGAAAAATATGTCAACGACTCTTTTCATCTAAAACATCTTCGTTTATTTCAGATTGTTTTGAATTCAATGCACAAGCATCAGCCTCGAATTCATGTAATTGAAGTCGGCTCGTGCTCCGGAACCACCCGAGAGTCGTCGGACCTCCAGACGCACTGTTTTCCAGAGACTCAATTCATAGCTGTGACAGCCTATCAAAATACAGACGTAAGTTACATTTTAAAAAAATACAGAATATATATATATATATATATATATATATAAGATACGGAAAACATGAGAAAAATGGTTGAAGATTTTTTTGTGCGAAGGTATGAAATATGACAACAAACTTCACAAAAACACACATAATAATACGACACACGCGTACGGGTGCGCACAAACGGTAAACAAATTTGGTCTAGAAATTAAAAACAAGAGCGTCCAACAGTCTAGTTTGAATCGTGTCATTATTATTTTTCAACATTTTTTTCATTCAATGATTCCAGCTGTAGGAAAGAGACACTTGATTCATAGCTCTGAACCGAACTTGTGATTTATCCAACATTGCTGTATTCTTCAAAAATTCGTCCTTAAACGTTACAAAATATTTTGCAATTTGAAAAAAAAAGAGAAAATGTCGTTGTATTTAGACATTGATGTTGTAACACTTCCTGCTATGACAACGACAGTACAATGAGTATTGCATTTTTGTTGCCATGGCAACCAGTCTATTACAGTTATCATCGAATTGCGGTGATTTGATGATAATTTACTTCCTAATTGCAGGAAGGAATTGCCATTGCCTCAGCGGCAGACTGTTGCATGTCGTACGTGCATTATGGGGGAATGATTCAGCATAATTCAGCATTTATAGTGCCGTGTGTCACACCACGTCTATTTTTTATTGATACGTAATGTAAAAAAATCAAATCATTTTTGTGTAGTATTTTTTGTCTTTGAGTTCACCATTCATTAGTGTGAAACTATTTTACGGAAGTAACTGAAATCGTCTGTTTTTATGTAATATTTTTTTGTTATTTTGGTATAGGTTACATGCAACTGCATAACAATATCTACATGTATACTTGCATATATGCAACTGACTCACTACAACGTGCCCTTTATTTCACGTTTATCGGCTAAACAAATGTGAGAGATGCATATTACTGTGGAACTAGGGACAGGCACATGGGTACTTGTCCCTCCCTTTGCTCCCTTTGCTTTGAAGGCACCCTTCTGCTCCACAAAAAAAAAAAAAAAAGAATTCGCAAAATGAGTCAAAACTGAGAATTTTTCCATCCCCGTGCCTTTTCATCTTATACTGAAATTTCAGTTTTATACAACGAAGGAAAAATAAGTGCTTGCGTCTACCCCACCACCCATAGAAAAATTCCTGGAATCACAATGTAGCTACAGAGTTTCGTAGGCTTTGGAGGCGTATGATGAGTTTCAAATACATTGCCGTCGCATCATTTCAGATAACACAGCTGAAGATAGACCACAATCCATTCGCCAAAGGATTCCGCGACAGCTACGACCGTACAAGTGAGCGCGCGACTCCATCCCCGCCCGTTGTGGAGAGCAGCTTCCACGCCCTCTTCAGTCGAAATCCCAACGCAAGCCCGTCCTACGTGCCCTCATTGCCAGGTGGCGCTGCTCGGGGCAGACCACCAATGGGAGTCCCTGGTTCATTTAGCCCCGCCTTCAACGGACCCCCTGTAGACCAGGGGGCACTCCTGTACCACGGAAGGTACTCACGTGGCTCTTTGGAGCAATCCTTTGACTACAGGGGTAAAGCTGCGGACTGCGAGGGTTCGGGGGAGTACAATCATATGGCCATGCCAACCAGTAACGGTTACCCTTACCATCCCCAGTCCCGAGGGCTAGAAAGGGGTCCCGAAAGTGGAACCGGGTATGGGGCAGACGACCAAGGAAGCAGCCCAGAGGGGACCGGTGACGAAAACGACGACGGATATACCCCACAGGCAAAAAGGATGAAATTGGAAGTGCTGCCGGCCGTGCTGCAACAGGAGAAACATTCCCCAGAACAAATTGTCCCGGACAGTGACGCTGAGCGACTGAGCGCCGGCAACGGTCGGGAAAACTCGTACGTCAGTATGTATAACAGGCAGAGCGACCCACACCCTTATGGGTATTATTACCACGACACACTCGGTGGCAGCGGCGGGCAGCAGGACCAGCAGTACGGGTATAGTTTATCCGGGAACTTTTATCAACCAAATACGCATGCGCATTTACAGGGCAGTCACGAGGAGTTCCAGACGATATAAGCTGAATGTGAGTGATTTCACCAAAAACAGAATCTCGTGTAGTTCATGCTTCGCCTTGTGAAGGGAAATAAGCAGCCTATAGTGTCTTCGTCCACTAACATAATCGAAACGTTTTAAGTCTATCAGAATTTAAGTAATATTTATAAAGAAAGAAAGTGGACCAAGACGAAGATGTCAAAAAGCAAAGGTAACTTTCTTGAGATACGATCATGTCGTATCGAAGAGCTTACATTGTGAAATTTCAGCTAAAATAATCAATTTCATGAAGAACAGGCTTTTGAGATATGGGATGTTAACGTTACTATTTATGGCTACACTACTTTGTACGTTTGTTAAAAGTGATTGGGGAAGGCGACACGCGTCGCCACATTGAATCTGATACTTGGTGCTCGGTTGTTATGGGTATTGTCTTTTAATTTGATATATATTTTAGGTTAAAGTGAACTTGAAGGTAGTGGCAAAGGTAATGGACTTTTTTAAACGCATAAGGCCCATTTGAAATTCAATTTTTTAATTTCATTCTTTAAGGTACAATTTACAACAACGTTAATAAGTCAATTGGTAGTCTTTGGGATTTACTCATTTTTTTAGGAGTAACACCCTGGGGTAAAATTGAGTTTGAACTATTTCGTTTACTCATGTCATTTGATAGGAACGATACACGGGACGGACCGGCGTTCAGTTGAAAAGCGACACTGTAAATGCGTTAATTTTGTGTCTTAACGCCGGTAAACGTGATAAATTTTAATGAATAGGTGCCGTGCTTTTATGTAACTTTTAATTAGTTATAACGGATGTAGGATTTCACGGTTTCAGTGAGACGGATCACGTGTCCCTTTTGGAACCATTCTGTCAGATGTAAATGGCGTACAATACGTCTCAAACGTTTCTGTAGCAATGGGTTATAATAGTAGAAAATTTCCTGGGAATTTCAACAAGTCTTTCTGAATTATTAAGGCATTGCCTTTCCACAACCGTTGACAAATGTTCAATTTATTAACCCATTTTTAAAACACGATACTTACAGCACATCCTCCCCAAAAAGTTTATGATCGTTATTTTGTCAGCGCCTTTGGATATCCTGTACCTTGTTGATTTAGGGCAATTGGCGACTCTGAACATCGAATTATAATATAAAGATCTGAAGAGCATTTCTTTTTATAAATCAAAAAAAGCACAATCGCAATGATTGAAGAGTTCTGTTCATGTGATATTGTAATGTGATACATATATTGTTGTCCGATTCTGTTTTTGCTGTGTTTTTGGCATATCTACGTCACCGGTAAAAGTAGTAATGGTATAGGTTATCAATGTTTAGCACGTGCACAAGTTTATGCAGTTGCTGGGACAATCAGTATTTTAACGTGGGTTGTGTAAAGCACCATATCCGCCTTTGGCAAGAGTCACCCTGTTCAAACAGGACGTCCTTCTGCAAAACAAGGAAGTTAAGCACGTGCAGATGGCACGTGACTTAAAGAAGGACACGTGACTGTACCCTCCCTAACAATGCACTAAAACTGGAACGTTTGCACCAAGGTTTGAAGGATTCTGCTTGGCACGTACGATTTGGGTGTTGCCCGCCACCATGCCCATCGATCATCACAGAGCGGACTAACTGATCCGCGGATCAAATATGGCCGACCGACTTAAATGCTTGGTGCGTAATCCCCGCGGATAATCTATTCAGTGTCTACTCGGGAACTAAACGACAAGCTTTTTAGTGGATCACCATATCTGTTAGTCTGCTGTTCTGACTTCGCTCACAGAGGGTGGGCCTGTTGACAAGCTCAGCGATTCGTTAGTTTTCGAATAGCTTACCGACACGTTCCCAGGGGGGTATTGTATTGTTTCTTCGGTTGATATAGGGATATTTTCGTAGTTGAGGATGTTGATCCGCCATTGTTCATCTATAAAGGGATTTCTGTTGCTGTTCAATATACTCTAATTTTATGATTGGCACTTGGAAACATTTAAGCAAAAGTGCACTCATAATTACCCCTTGCCTCTACAGTATTTGCTCAATATGAATCTCATTATATTTTGTAGTGTAAGGTTTATTTTGATAAACTCTTATTCAAGGTAGTTTAGATCAAACTTCGGGTCGATACAGTGGCCAGGGAGGCCACATTATTTAAGGTAATACAATTACAGGTGTTGAAATTATCTTTCAGAATTTATTATTAACATGAGCTTTGATGTGGGTATCTGAAAGAGGAGGTACAAGTATGATAATCAATGGGAATTGTCCACCCAGAATATGTCGGCTGATACTTTTGTACAGGATTAACCGAGATTGGCCAAATTGAATATTCACTTTGAATTCTGTGGCAGTTTTCATGATATATTTACTTTTTATTAATAATAGATGATATTTTTTCAAAATGTCAACGCTATGCTTTTAATGAAAAAATTGTAATCAGTCAGAAATTTTATCTTCTCTTTAGTAGATTGTTGTATATTTTTGATTAGTATCTTAAGTAAGCATACGTGGGGAAGAATAATGCAAACAATGAACTATAAATGTATCTTACTTGATAAATATGTAGTCAAATAACGTATTTTATCGTATTGTACATATATTGTAAAAGTATATAAATAAATTGATCGAACTGTTGATTTATTTGATAAAATTAATTATGTGTTTTCTGCCTTTATCTACAAAGGAGCGGTTGTCTATAATAACGACTGTCAAAACATTTACTTGGAAATCGAAATAAGTTTTAGGAATAGAAATATTTTTATTGCTCATTCCAAGTTGTCGTGATGGTTTGGTGTGATTGTCATGCGCACAACGAAAATATCTTGCACTTTGGGTGATCTCATTTTTGTAACCATTTTATAATCACAATTGATGGCAAAACACTCCACGGTATCTGTCGCACACATCTCGCCGATCAGATAAGAATGGTATAGTATAATAGGTATTGTTGACCGTTTAACATTACTTTATACAGGTGAAATTACTGAACTTTCACATATTAAGTGTGAGACTCGAGCATTACACCTCCATCTCAATCTCTCACGCATAGTTTCTAACAACTTAGGAATTAAAAATTTAACGTTATTTGATCCGAACATGTGTATGTCCGAGGATGAACTTCTTCTGAATACGCTCTGTAAGAATCGAACTTTACTCTTTTTTTACTGTCATCTTGGCCGGCAGGCAAAAGCACTCGTTTGAACCAACACTATAACACAATTTTATTCGCTGCAACGCCGCCAACATTTTAACATATTAACAATTATACTACTTACAATAACGCTTATATAATAGCTTAGTATGCTGTTAACAAAACTCTAAATAATCGTACAATTATGTACACCACTCACTATGTAGTGCGTTCGTCTTATTTACAGAGAGATCAAATTAAATGTTCGTATGACACCAACAGTAAATATAATCAGAGATGACAGTGGAAAAATATGTCATCACAATAATTAATCCTGGCATGATGACTAAGTACACTCTTACCAAAATTAATTATATTACTCTTCACGATTCTACAAATCCTATAATGCAAATTTTATTGAGTCCAAAGGGACGTGTTGTCAGATATTGGCTGTCTTGTCAAACATTCTAATAGTTGCGCCATTTCTACCTACAGATATACAATAGATGGCGCTACGTCTCGTAATGGAATGTTGGGATGATTGTTTCAGCTGTGAAGCGTCACATTCTTCTCACCTGTCGCATCCGACTTAAACAAGCCTGAATTATTACCAACTTAACCACAAAAATAAAAAAATCTCGGCGTAAATGTTTCTAAAATAAATCAGTGCTCAATCTGATTGATTACCAAATTTGGGATCCTTCCGCACACTCACTGCGATAAATAGATACATAGTTTCTGACCACTTACCTACAAACAAAGCAATTTGCTTTAACTTAATGCGTCCGTTTTATATATCACGTTCTACAAATTTTTGTAAAGAAAACTGGCGTAGGGGGAGACTACAATTCTCTACTGAAAAAAAAAAAAAAAAAAAAAAAAAAAAACATGATAATACGGTATGACGTAATGATAAAAAATAGGAATAAGATTTGTATTAGCTTTAGTTTGATGCAGAGCATAAAGCATGCTGCAAAAACAGGTCCAGGTCTTTCACAATAAGAACTGTACAGCATTAAAAACACGCGATATGGTGACGCCTTTTTTTTTAAAGGTGACACCTACTTCATTGTCACCTAAAACATCAGCATAACAAATGACACTAATTTTGAAAACTTGCTTGATGTAAATACATTTGGAGTATTAATCTAGGCAAGATCCATTTTGAAGAAAAGCGCTGCTCAGATTGTGGTAATTTTTGAAGTCAGCTCATCTTAAACGGAGAACCAGCTTTGGGAACAAATGCGGGTCCCTGAGATGTTTTTAAAAATCCTTTGAAAGTTGAAAGTACCCAACTTAAGTATTTGAAAGTGTCCATTAACCCTTTGAAAGTGCCCATAATACCCCACTGAAAGTGTCCATATATGAGGTAAGAACTGAATACAATTTTTGAAAAAAAAATCTTGAGATGCAGTGGCGTGTCTTGGCTACAGCGCCACATGACAGCGCTGGATGTTTGAAGATGGCGCTTGCGATGATTTATCACCGCCTGTAAGAGGCAGATCAAAGGCAGTTACATCTTTGAGTTTATTATCACAAGTCTTTGGTAGAAGGTCGGATCGTGTCGGTTTGCTTGTGTATCTTTGGTCTGTCCCCCCCCCCCCTTCCAGTTTCAGGATCAAAGCTCCATCAAATATTGTCGATGAGACAATGTGATGCCGTCAAATTGTTCCGTTTTCATTTCCTTTTCGCGTCTTACAGCTGTTAGGTCATACATTCTCCCGATACTGTTGAATGGCGAAATTCGTCTGTTTATGTTTCCTTTTCGCTTTTCACCGTTGCAGAATCACAACTGTTCCGATAATGGCGTAAAGTTACCTTTATGTCGTAAAAATAACCATTCCGTTTGCTTTACAGTTCCGTTAAGATTACCCGTGATCTTCGAGAAGCATAAAAAGGATAACGATCTGGATCACTTGCCAGATACACGGGATATAACCAATAGTTATAATATCACACACCTAATAGGGCCTACTGAATGTTTTCCGAACATCACAGCACAGTTTTTCCTATGATATCCCTCTTCATGGCCACGTGCACACAATGTGTCAACAAGCATCATGCAACTAGTCGTGGCAAAACATTCGTGTAATATTGGCGAACTTCCACGGTTCTACCAATTATTGAAGTGATATATAATAATCTGTTGTCGACGTCAACTCTTCATCATAGGAGACAGCATGTACATTCTCGTACCTCCTAATAAATCCACCACTGTTCGTTCCTTATAAAAACCCCTCCGAATTCACACCCAGCCGACAGCGAGCATCCTTAACGGTTTCACATCTCTCCTCAGCTAAGGCAGCCCACTAATACATCGTTTCGGAGCACCGTGTCCGTCCCAGTATCTTGCGCACTTTAAGATTCATAACAGATAAGCCAGAGCGCAACTTGAATCGTCATTAATATGCCCGATCCACTGCACCAACGTCACTTCTGGGCAGAACGGCATTTTCGTATCACCTTGTTTTAGCGTTCACTTCAACTTTTTTCAGCTTTTCTCTTCTTCTGATTCGGTGCTGATCGGTGAAAACGCATAAAACTTTTTTTCAAATATGTCTAAGTTCAATCTTTCGTGTCATTCAACCAAATGTTAAGGAATCAGTTAAGTTAAAATTTTCACACTTAAGTTGGTCTATCCGTCCAGTTCAGAGAATGACGTCACCAGTGTAGAAAGTGACGTCACAAGGAGGTGGCATTTGATTATACTAAGGTGGTGTGAATGCCAGCCGCTCCTAACACTATCAGATAAAGAAAAGCCAAGCTACTTCTCTCTCCGCTCCGAGAGGCCACGCTGCCTCTACTTTGAGTTCCATTCTTTGGTACTAAAGCAAAAATCCCGCAATCTCTCGTACCAGCGAGAGTTGAACAATTTGTCCGATCTTGACCGGAATTTCCCGAGTCATCTGTTCGTCGTCAGTGTAACCCGTCGTTTGGGTTAGGATATAACATGCACTGTAACGTCCTGACGTAACCTCTCCCTGGATCCATCACGTGCCAGACTCTGCCCCTGTCCTTTAAGAACCTCATGCGTTTCTCGGGTAAGGCGCCGCAGCTGCCGTCACTGATCTGAAAAAGGCGGACAATTCTTTAAACTTCTCAAATATCTCACTTTGTTCAATCCTTCAAGATTTATCCATTTTTAAACTGATTTATTCAAAATTAATCATAAAATAATTTTTCGGGGGAAATGTATTAATTCTTGTTATTCGAAAATATCAAGTAGCTTCCAGTATCAGCGAAGAGATCAAAACAGTATATGGCAAATAAAGTGTAAGATGTGTGCAAAAAAAGCGCCGCTGGCGAGCAAAATTATTTTCGGGACGTTTTCATATAATAACCGTATGCGCTAAAAGGTTTGCAAAAGCTCCAACATTGCGCCCCCTTTCAAGTAACGCCAAGGTCATGTGACCGCTATCACTACTGGATCCAGGGTTTTTTTTTTTTTTTTTGGAACGATTTTACTAAGCTAACAGAGATGATATATCATCATCAAATACTTTCATATCGTTAGCTATCGTCCAACTTGAAGCTACCGTAAGCTAACGGTTTGAAAGTGTTTCAGCTTGCGTTTGATAAATATCATATATGATCCAACTACCAAGCTAATGAACATTTTTGCTCACTAATGAGACGTTAAAAAGTGGAAACCCCTACATATGGCAATGTCATACACATGCCAGTTGGGGAAGATACCTACAAAAGCGGACCAAAACGGTTCCCGGCCAACATCCTTCTGAACCGCCATCATTTCCCTGCACAACTGGGCGTAGTCGTTTGTCAAATTGTCGGTGTTGGCGTCACAGTGTCTTTCGGACTGGCCCACGCCGCTCTCATAAGAGATAAATCCGTAGGAAAGCCGCAATCCATCAACCCTAAATGGAAAAGATGAAAAGAGATTGTCGGGGGGAGGAGACCTCTCAAAGAGAGGAGACCTCCGCCAAGGCAATTCAATTCTCATTACAATACATAGGCTTATTAGGTAATTTATAAATCAGCATCTAAAAGTCACCGTTTTTTACTTGACAGTTTTGATGATATCATCAAACCCCGCACGTACCTCTTTTGCATAATATTGCTAATAGACAGACCAACACACAGAGCGTAGGCAGACAAACAGAACCAAAAGCATAACCTTCTTGGTGGAGGCAACAATGCCATCGCTACGTGTCTAATTTTCATTATTTCCTTGGTAACAGTAATAAAAGAACCCTGCCTATTACAATCTACAAAATAGATCAGGCTAATTTTAACCATTAAAACTAAATGGAGGGCGGTCTTTTTGTTACACGGACCCTCAGTTTCGTTACACCAGTTGGGATCGCAAGCTAATGTCTTACTTGATATCGGCACAAGTCCACGTGGGCCCTGCGAACCTTCCCTTGGGGATGCTCCCGTTGCAGGAGACTGTCCGGCCGTGTACCAGGATACTGGTGTCGAAGGGTTTGTCTGAAATATAAGTTAGACTGGGTTCCCATGCTTAGATTGATCCATCTGGATCAGTCTAACTCCCTGGGGAGTCTCACCAAATTGCTATCAACTAACTTAACCGGCTTAAATGTCTGTCACGCCTACCGAATCAGCTAGGGGTAAAAATAATTACCCCATTAAATGGCTTTACTAAGGGTGACAGACATTTAAGCCGGTTAAGTTGACAGCAATTTAGTTAGACTCCCCAAGAAGATAGATCGATCCAAATATCTGTGAGAATGGACCCTTATACATCAGGGCCCAGTTTTAACAACAGAGGATAGGGATATCCTCTGGATAACACTATACATTGGATAATATTGTTATCCTCTGGCCAGTTATCCCTAGGAAAGCAACTATTTTTTCAACCACTGGATAGCAATATCAGAGACAAAAATAAGTATGTACTGTTTAGAAGACACTCCTTTACCCAAATATGAATTATACATCGAACTTTTTGCTCAGATGATCATTTCGATTTTAGGTCCGAAATATGAGTTTTGCATCAAAACTTGATGCCTAATAATATTCATTCATGAATGAATGGCAGTTATACATAGAAATTGTGCAATCCAGCTATTTTAGTGTGCTGATTATATCCTTATGCAGTCTTTGGATTTACCCGAGGTTTCTCCCAGTGTGTTAGTTGCGACAACGGACGCAATCTTAACAAGGCGCACCTGGCAAAACCAACACTTGATTTGCCGTGAAGAGCAAGACCACGCTCCGCAGCCTGTGACACCGGATTCACTAACAAACTAGCTTTAAACATAGACGGAAAGAATAACCCGCGTGGAAACCTAGATTCACTTAGAGGATAAGCGTTGCGGTTCTCAGGCTAGAATTACCGCAGGGAAATCCAAGTTTTCCCATACGACAGGAAGTTTAGATGCGGCATTAAGAGGTGAAAACACAAGCACATATAAGGACGGAATTTAGAGTTGAAGAAGCCCTTGGGGAGATTGCGATGGACAGAACATAACACCATATCGATTTTCATTTGAATAATAACTCCCTGCTTTCGTGTCCTTTTACTCATGTTAGATAGAACGGAGAGTTTAAAATGGAAGGAAGCTAATTTTCGTTATAGCATCTAAACTGTTTTTCGGCTTCACTAATAATACAGAGAGAGAGAGAGAGAGAGAGAGAGAGAGAGAGAGAGAGAGAGAGAGAGAGAGAGAGAGAATTTCATCTGAATTTTATCTTTCTTCAAACAGTCGTAATAATGATATGTTATTCCATCATAAAAGATTGTGCTAAGTGTTTAAGTTAAAGTGTATAATTATTATTATTATTATTATTATTACCTTCAAACCTAACGAGGTCCATCATGGCGCCTCCCAGTGATAACAGGACAGTAAGAAGACCCAACCACCGCCACCAAATGACCTGGGTAACCATATTCCTCCACAATACCTCCATGGTACTATCTGTAATAATAATAATAATAATAATAATAATAATAATAATAATAATAAATGCGAAAAGTGCTGTGTGTCTAAGCTGCAGGAAGCAGCTGACACACAAAAAGAAAAAAGACCCAGATGAACAGCTGGAAATATTTACATTAATAATAATAATAATAATAATAATAATAATAATAATAATAATAATTTATTTATCTAGGGTCTTAAATCCATAAAATATGTTCTGTAGACTTTACAACTGAAATACAAATTGAAAGCTTAATTTAGATTTCAAAGTAATAATGGTATTATAAGTAGAGATAAAAAGTCTTATTATAATAATCATAATTATAATCATCATAATCATCATCATTCATCAGTTAAAGTAAAAAGAACAATGTCCACATGTAATGTTCCGTTAAGTATAAAATGGTCAACAGTAAGAAAGCACGCGAGAAAGGGGTTTTCACTGTCTCTTCTATAATGATGGAATAAAAGCATATTGTTTCCTGGGAGATTTTTTTTTTTTTTTTATAACTTAGAGACATAACGTTTCGATCCTACATCGACAAAGCAGTCAAGCGATCATACAAGGCCCTTCGAGTATTTTAGGGTCGAAACTTCAGGCCTCATAGGTGAAAACAAGCTTCTTCACTTTAAAAACGATCTGTTTTTTTTCTTTTTTACCAATATGAAGACAGTTAAAAAACGAAGGCTGTAAAGTTGACAGGGCCACTATAACAAACAGAAACCTTGTAGATATAAAGAACTTGAGTATTCTGATATCCTCAAACATGCGTCATTCCGTCGGTCAATAAACGACGAGGTCGACTTCTTTTGTTTTCTCTTGTGAATTGTACGTCTTCGGATAGACAGTTATTTTAGTAATATTGTTAAAATTGTCATGTATTCTGTGAAAGGCTTCTTGCTGTTTTTTATTGAATCAATGATGGTTGCTTTTTTTTTTTTAATTCAGCCTAGCTACAGCATTGTCGTAAAAAGGGCGTAAAGAGAATTCATAATTATGCAGTCTTAACCGCAAATATCTCAAAACCATAAGCTATTTCTAACGGAACACGGGGAGATGGCTCCATAACGTATTCTATGGAGCCATTACCGTGTTAACCCAAAACTTAAACTATACGGAATATATGACATACATCATATTCAGGCCCGTAGCCAGGGGGGGTTCGGGGGGTTCGAAAGAACCGCCCCTTTTGCGTGGAAAAGACCACTCTAGGTAAATTTTGATCTAGGTACATGAGGTTTTTATGGGAAAAGGTCTACTTTTTCAGAAAAAGAACCCCCCTTTTAAAATTGCTGGCTACAGGCCTGATATTCTCCAACGAAATATGCAGAGAGATGCATTTCAGGGACAAGGTGCCCGCCTCATTGATAACCACTTGTGGCCAACTGGTGACATATCTGAATATGGGGTTTTGAAGACCAATATCTACGACCATCAACAACAAGAGTTCATCAGTATGTAATATTGAATACTCTAAAAGCAAAGTGCTTTAGCCATTTATCTATCTATCTATCTATCTATCTATGTATCTGTCTGTCTAATTTCTTTCGATTCAGAGACAAACTTAAAACTCTCTCTCTCTTTCTCTCTCACACACACACACACACATACACACACACATACACACACACACATACACACGCACACACACACATACACACACACACACACGTCTTCCACAACAGCAGTTTGTTCATCAACAGCTCACCACAAAGCTTCCTCACCAAACTCCTCTCCTTTCGCTGGCGCTACTTCTGACATTTATGATACATGAGAATTCCACCCCACCTTTTGCGTGTCAATACCGCAGTAAGACGATACTCGCACGAAGTAACGTACAGCCAAACTCTTTGTCATCTTTTTGTGCTTTGCCAACGTAGGACTGGATTCACAAGCATCTCTTCGAAACAAACAACGCAAGGATGTGGTTGATTCTATATAGACATACCAGCAAGGGCCCGTTTCTCAGAAACGCGTCAGCCCGAAATGTGGTCCAAACTTTAAGTGTAAAATTACAATTTTTGCAACCCAAGACAAATTGATAGAAGTCTAATGAAAATAAAGACAGCGTCTATTTTAAAACAAAAAAGACATGACTAGTGTTTCGAACCAATATTTTTTTTCACTTAATAGTAAGACTATATATTTGATATGAGCTGAGTTAGACCACTGTTTTGGTCTTAAAAAGTGAAGAAATTAAGTTCCGGCTTAATTTTTCTCTGACACAAGCCCCGAATCCTATTTCAGTCCAAACAACCTCATATATCTCCTATCCAGCATACCTATTACGCATCTCTTTAAGTCCATATCCCTAAATGAACATTAATCACGGGTGTACGTGATGAGTTACGACGACTGTTAACACCGCTCTTAATGGAGTAATTCCAGGCAATCTATTCTGTCGACATTAAGTGTTAACATCAAACCGCTGACGCGCTGTGTGGTGAATGAAATGCTATCTCTGTGGTGCCCGGTTAAAAAAAAAAAAAAAAAAAAAACGCACAATAAACAAATGTGAAGAAAGAGCTTGAGTGTCACTTTTCGAGTAAAAAAATATTGTTTTAATTATTCTATTTTAAGAATTGTAAAATATTGTGTATTCACTTTCCTTCTCACTTTCCTCTGTTTTTCTTTCCTTATTTCTTTTTGGAGATCAATCAGTTGTAGCCTTACTCTCTCTCTCTCTCTCTCTCTCTGCTCACGT